>JAQZBX010057507.1:0-17937 GCA_029593785.1 Cabassous unicinctus
TATATATACATCATATATATATGATGGAATACTATGCTTTTGTAAGAAGAAGTGAAATGGAACATGTATGATAACATGGATGGACCTTAAGGACATTATGCTGAGTGAAATAAGCCAGGCACAAAAAGACAAATATCTCATGGTCTCGCTAATATGAACTAAATACAAAGAATAAACACATGGAGTTAAAACTTAGAGTATAGGTTACTAGGAGATAGGATGAGGGCTGGGAAGGAGTACTGATGGTTAATGTATGTAGAATTCTTAATTAGCTTGACTGTAAAAGTGTGGAAATGGAAAAAATTGATGGTAACACATTATTGTAAGTATAACTAACAAGACTGGTTTATAAATGGGATTGTGCCTGAAAGGGGAAGCTTAGAGACGTAAATGTCAATTAAAAGAAAGCTAGAGAATAATCTAGGGACTGAATAACATAGTGAACCCAGAGGTGGGTGAGGATTGTGGTTAATACTACATATATGAACCAAAACAAATGTACATCACAATTACAAGGTAGTAAGAATATGATAATGCATGGGAAAAATACAACTAATATAACTGATGGACTAGAGTTAACAGCAATAATGTAATATTCTTGCATCCATGCCAAAGAAGGTAAAATATCAACACTAAGGGTCAATAATAGGAGGTATGGGATTTTTTATTTTGGACTATGGAAAACGCTCAAAAATTTACTGAGGCGATAATTGCACAACTCTGATGAAAGTGAGAGCCACTGAATGAATGTACACTTTGGATAGATTGCACAAGGCAAGGGACTGTATAACACAGTGAACCACGTGGTGGAAGATGGGCTGTGGTTAACAGTACAAATATGACAAATATGACACATGTATAACATGTATAACAAATGTACAATACTGTTGCATGGCGTTAGTAATAGGGGAGGTATGGAAGAAATATACCAAATGTAAGCTATGGACCACAGTTAATGGTAATAGCTTGGTACAAATCTGTCATAAATGTTTCACAATATAAGGTGTTGGTGGAGGGGTGATGTATGGGAACTCTGCAAATTATGCATGATTGTTTTGTAAGCTCATAACTTCTCTTACATAAAAAACTTATCAAATAGGTATTATTATATCCATTTTACAAGTGGAAAAAAAAACCCTGCTACCATTTTATTCAGCATTCTTTCATGTTAGAAAGTTAATGTCAGTCTCCTGAACACTAAAGGAAATTTCCCAGGTTTCTGGGTGAGGAGTTGATCTATGAAAACTGTGAAGGAAGTGCAAACCTCTGACATGGGGGTTACAACTAAAAGCATCAGAGCCCTTGGAACAACTTTAAAAATATTTTCTCAGTAATAGTAAAAACATAAAGAACATGAGAGTTCTATGTTGGCACCTTAGCATGGCTTTTTGATCTAACTCTTGTGCTTTCTACATTGTTGCTATTGTGAAATGTAATATTGATTTACAGGATATCACATAGGAAAAATGAAAATAAAGAAATTTTGGTATTGTGTTTCATATTCTTTTTAAGTATTATTAATTGCCTGTGTACACGCTTTCTAAATTGGGTACAGGGCTCATAGTACGGTGTTTTCTTTGTGTGTATGTGTATGTGTGTGTGAAAGTTCCATATTAACTTACTTGAGAAGTGATTACCAATATCATATTTTTTAAAAAAACAATAGTCACTAAGGAAAGTAATCCTAAAGAATTTGACAGTATGGTGGGTCAAACTAAAATAGAAAACCTTCTCTCCGACTTTAAATTATTCAAAGCTAGATAAACTATAAAACAACAGGAAAACAAAGCATAACAATAAAAATATTTTTGAGCTTGAAACAAGGGAAATTCTTCAGGTGCCAGATGCAGAGGAAACTCATAGAGAAATATGGTGGTCAAAATATAGACCTGAAAAATTGGAGGCTGAGTTTTAACACTAGCTCAGGAGAGGAGCCTGACAAAGGGCCTAAATTTGCAAGACAATGGAATTGAGCTACCAGTAATCAGGAAAAGTCCACATTCTAAAAGAGGGCCAGAGCAAATCTACCCACTGAACTAAAGAGAAAGCTCACCAGCTAGAGTCAGATGGAAATAATATCATCTATGAGAAATCAGAAACCGAGGTCTGTACTGCATTCAGATGTAATGTCCTTGTGGTACAGAGACCCTAACAGAGGAAAATGCAAAACTGATTTATTAGGATGCTTCATAATCCAGAGCACATGTGAAACTTACAAAACACAACCCCAAAAGAGGGTTAAATTAGAGTCAATATATACAAGTCCCACTAGGAAACAAGCCACAATGAAGAAGAATTAAATTTGTATCACAATAACTAGAGACAATAGAACACGTGAAGGAAACTTTAAAATAGAAAGTTTAAAATATTCAAAGATATAAAACAGAAGTAGAGACCATACACAAGAACAAGATGATATAGGAATAAAGAACACATCGATTTGAAAAAAAATACACTTCCTAGAAATGACAGAGGAGATCTACTTTACTTAATGTACAGAAGGATGAGAGGAAAATAGAATCAGTAAATTGAGATATAATTCTGAGGAAATCTTCCATAATGCAATGCAAAAGTATAAGGAGATAGAAAATATGAAAGAAAAGTACAACAAGAAATTCCTGAAAAGGAGATGAGAGAGAGGATGAAAATTTCCCAAAATCAAAGAAAAAAAAAAGACAGGAGTCTGCCTATTAAGGATTACTGAAAGTTCAAAGTAGGGTAAATGAAAAGAAATAAATATCTAGTCAAATTTTATTGAAATTTCTTATTATCGATGGTTGTCATAGCAAAAAGAGAGAATAATATCCATAAATGTAATTAGAGATATTTTGTCATGAAATTTCTCACTAACATAAAAAGATGGCAGAAAATGATGAAATAAGTGCACTGCTAAAGAAAACTTATATCCAGAAAAAAGATTATTAAATAGGTAAAAAATGTGATGCAGATATATAAAGATTGAGAGATTTTACAACTTTGAAACAATTGTTGAAAAAAAAATTGAAGGATGTAGGTTAGAATAATAAGGTCCAACATATGTCTAATTTTCACATAATTACAGAAGAAGAGATGAAAAAGAATGGAAGATATATGTTAAGAAAAATAAAAAAGGATAAGGAAAACACAAAATAATATAGGAAGAATAAGTAAAAAAATATAATAGTGATTATAATAATATGAATAGATTACACTCTAAAATTAAAAGACAGAGACGATAAGATTGGGTTTCTCAAACTATGACAATTTTCCGCACAGATCCTTACTTTTGTGGCATTCTTACAAAAATAAAAAATAAAAAAGCATCACCCATGGGGAAATACCAGACACATCTAAATAGAGGACCATTCCTTCAAGTAACCTGCCTATATTTTTCAAAAATGCCAAAAAATGAAAGGCAATAAGATTGGGGAACTGTGCCAAATTGAATGAAATTAAAGAGATGGAACAATTAAATTCAACCTATGATTCTTGATTGGACAATGAACCTAAAGATGACATTATTGGAACAAATGGCAAAATGGAATGGGGCCTTTAGATTAGATGATAATATTAGGTCTATGTTAATTTCTAGATTATGATGGTGTGTACTGTGGTTATGTAGAAGACAGTCCTTGCTTTTAAGCAATACATACTAGAGTGTTCAGAAATAATGGGCCTACATGCCATTAACTTATTCTCAAATTGTTTAGAAATATTACTAATTGGTGAAACTGGGTAGAAGTTTTATAGGAGATCTTTGCACAATTTTCAAAACTTTTATGTAAGTTTGATGTCAAAAATTTTAAAAAGTAATAAAATTAAGAGACTGAAGGATAAAATCCTATATTAAAATTGTGGTAGAAGGATTTCCTTAAGTGGAGGAGATATTTACTAAAATACTAAGGTTGAATTATAATGAGATCTGCAAATTACTTTCAAAAGATACAATAATGTACATACACATACATGCACACAGAAACATATAAATACATATGTATATTTATAAATAAATGTATAGCTATATAGAGAGAGAACACACAAAAGCAAACAAGTAACATAGGGTATTACGTGAACTATTCTACTCATGTCATATTTCCTAAAAGAAGAATCTGACATAAGGATATGAGTGCTCTACAGGGAAAACAAAAAAACCTGTAAGAGATGGAGGGATATTGGATTAGCAGAATAGTGAAGAAGGGGAAGGGACCAAGCAAAGACGAGATCTCAGGTAAAATCATCCCTGCTCTGACCCACAGGGGAAGTTCTGGAGCTTATATCACACTACACAATTGTCTACCTCGAGGTAAGTCAGCTGAACTTTTAAGGATTGGAGAGTGGGAAGGAGATAACTCACTTCCCTGCAGAGGCAACTCCAATTAGTTAAGAGCAATTCTCTGGAGAAAAGGCAGCTGTGAGTCATTAACAGCCAACACTGACAACAACTGAGGGCAGATGCCCCAGCAAACAGAAACATTTTAAGCATTAACTTTCCGTTCTCTATCCCCATCCCATCCCCTGGTAAACCATATTCTAGATTCTGAGTTATTCTAATTATTTAATATCAGTGAGATTATATAACATGTGTCCTTTTGTGTCTGGCTTATTTCACTCAACATCATGTCTTCAAGGTTCATCCATGTTGTCACATGTGTCAGAATTTCAGTCCTTTTTTTTTTTTTTTTTTTTTTTTTTTTTTTTTTACCACTGTCTAGTATTCCACTGTATTTATATACCACAGTTTGTTCATCTTTCATCAGTTGATAGATACTTGGGTTGGTTCTATCTTTTGGTAATTGTGGATAATATTGCTATGAACATTGCTGTGCTAATATCTGCTTGAATCCCTGCTTTCAATTCTTTGGGGTATATACTTAGTGGTGGGATTGCCAGGTCATATGGTAATTCTATGCTTAACTTTCTGATTAACTGCCAAACTGTCTTCCACAGCGGCTACACCATTTTGGTTTCCCATCAACAATGAATGAGTGTTTGTGTTTCTCCAACTTCTCTCCAATACTTGTAATTTTCCATTTATTTAATTGTAACCATTCTAATGTGTGTGAAAATGGTATATCATTGTGATTATTTTGTTTTTTGAGGTACCAGGGAATGGGGATTGAACCCAGGACCTTGTATGTGAGAAGCCATTGCCCAACCATTGGGTGACATATGCTTTCCTGAGTTGTATCTTTCATTTGTTTTGCTTGTCGCTTGTTTTTGTTTTTTCAGGAGCACCAGGAACCAAACCCAGGACCTCCCAAGTCGGAAGCAGGCATTCAACTGCTTGAGCCACATCCACTCCTCTTTGTGATTTTGATTTGCATTTCCCTAATGAGTAATGATGTTGAGCATCTTTTCATGTGCTTTTTGGCCATTTGTATATCTTCTTTGGAGAAAGGACTTTTCAGGTCTTTTGCTCATTTTTTAATTGGGTCATTTGTTTTTATCGATTTTTTTCTTTTGTTGCTTGTGCTTTGAGTATAAAATTTAAGGAACTATTCCTAACACAAGGTCCTGAAAGTGCTTCCCTACATTTTCTTCTAGGAGTTTGATAGTTCTGGCTCTTAAATTTAGGTCTTGATTCATTTTGAGTTGATTTTTTATAAAGGAGTGAGGTATGGTTCTTTATTTTGAGAATGATTTTCCCAGCAACATTTGTTGAAGAGACTATTACGCCCCAAGTGAAAAGTTTTTCTCTCTTCTCAAAAATCAGTTAGCCATAAATATGAGGGCTGATTTCTGAACTCTTAATTCAATTCCCTTGATCTATACGTCTGCCCTTGTGCCAGTAATATGCTGTTTTGGTTACTGTAGCTTTGGAATAAGTTTTAAAATTGGAAAGTGTGAGACAAAACTTCTTTTTCAAGATGGTTTTGGGTATTCAGGGCCCCTGACCCTTCCATATAAATCTGGTCATTAGTTTTCGATTTCTGCAAAGAAGGCTGTATGATTGCACTATTTTGAACTAAATATACTATGTAAAAATCAATTAATTTACATAATATATTTAGTTCATATATTCTGATTATTAACTCTATGCATTTACACACTATATTTACTAGTTCATAATAGTCAATCATACAGTATTTGTCCCTTTGTGTCTGGTTTGCTACACTCAACATAATATCCTCCAGGTTCATCCATGTTGTCATATGCTCCATGACTTCATTTCTTCTTACCAATGCATAATATTCCATCATGTGTATACACCACAATTTGTTTATCCATTCATCAGATGATGGACACCCAGGTTGTTTCCAGCTTTTAGCTATCATGAATAATAACACTATGAACATCAGGGTGCAGATGTCTACTCATATCACAGCTCTCAGTTCTTCTGGGTAAATACATAGCCATGGTATTGCTGGTCACATGGCAAGTCTGTATTCAACTTCCTTAGGAAATGCCAAACAGTCCTCCACAGTGACTATACCATTCTACATTGCCACCAACAGTGAATAAGCATCCCTATCTCTCCACATGTTCTCCAACATTTACAGTTTTCTGACTTTTTAATAGCAGCCAGTCTAATAGGTATGAAATGGTATCTCATTGTAAGTTTCATTTGCATTTCTCTAATGGCTAGTGATGTTGAACATTTTTGCATGTGTTTCATTGCCATTTGTATATCATCTTTGGACAATTGTCTTTTCAAATCTTTTGCCCATTTTTTAATCACAGAGTTTGACTTTTTATTGTCAAGTTGTATGCTATCTTTATATATCATGGATATTAAACCCATATGAGACATGTGATTGCCAAATATTTAATCCCATTGAGTCAACTGCCTTTTTATCCTTTTGACAAAGTCCTTTGAGGTGCAAAAGTGTTTAATTTTGAGGAGGTCCCATTTATCTAGTCTTTCTTTGGTTGATCCTGCTTTGGGTGTAAGGTTTAAGAAACTACCACCTACCACAAGATCTTGAAGATGTTTTCCTACATTTTCTCTTAGGAGTTTAATGGTTGTTGTTTTATATTTAGGTCCTTCATGCATTCTGAGTCAATTTTTGTATAAGGTGTGAGATAGGGGTCTTCTTTCATTCTTTTAGATATGGCTATGCAGCTAAGCGGGTTAACAGCCTCATCAAAAATCACTTGACTGTAGTTGTGATAGTGTATTTCCAAGTTCTCGACTCAGTTCCATTGGTCAATCAGTCTGTCTTTATGCCAGAATCATGCTGTTTTGTTGTTGTTTTTTTTTACCACTGTAGCTAAGTAATATGCTTTAAAGTCCAGAAGTGAGAGTCCTTCAACTTTGTTCTTCTCTTTAAAGACATTTTTGGCTATTTGATGCTCCTTTCCCTTCCAAATAAATTTATTAATAGGTTTTTCCATTACTACAAAAAAGGTTGTTGGGATTTTTATTGGAATTGTGTTGAATCTGTCAATCAGTTTGGGTAGAATTGATAATGTTTAATCTTCCAATCCATGAACATGGAATGTCCTTCCATTTATTTAAATCTTCTTTGGTTTCTTTTAGCAGTGTTTTGTAGTTTTCTGAATACAGGTCCTTTATGTTCTTGGTTAAGTTTATTCCTAAATATTTGATTCTTTAAGTCACTGTTATAAATTGAATTTTTTTTCTGATTTACTCCTCAGATTGCACATCAATAGTGTACAGAAATGCTATTGATATTTGGGTATTAATCTTGTATCCCACCAGTTTGCTGAACTCATCTATTGCTTCTAGTAGCTTTCTTTTCTAGATATAGGGTCATCAGCAAATAGTGATAGTTTTACTTCTACTTTTCCTTTTTGAGTGCCTTTTATTTCTTTATCTAACCTAATTGTTCTAGCTAGAACTTCTATCACAATATTGAATACTAATGTTAGCAGTGGGCATCCTTGTTTTGATGCTGATCTGAGCAGGAAAGCTTTCAGTCTTTCATCATTGAGTGTAATGTGAGCTGTAGGTTTTTCATATGTGCACTTTACCATATTGAGAAAGCTTCCCCCATTCCTATCTTTTGATATGCTTTTAACAAGAAATGGTGCTGCATTTTGGCAAATGCATTTTCTGTATCAATCTAGAAGATCATGTGATTTTTCTTCAATTATCAATGTGGTTTATTCCACTACTTCATATTCTTGTGTTGAAGCACCCTTGCATACCTAGGATAAAACCCACTTCATCATTGTGTATAATTCTTTTAAGGTGCTTTTGGATTTGGTTTACAAGTATTTTGTTGAGGAGTTTAGCAAATATATTCATTAGACACATTAGTCTGTAATTTTCTTTTTTTGTAGTATCTTTATCTGGTTTTGGTATTAGGGTGATGTTGGCTTCACAGGATGAATTTGGTAGCATTCTTTCCTGTTCAGTTTTTTGGAAGAGCTTGAGCAAGATTGGTATTAGATCATCTTTGAATGACTGGTAGCATTCACTGTGAAGCCATCTGGTCCCAGGCTTTTAATGTTTGGGAGGTTTTTGATGACTGTTTCAAACTCTTCACTTGTGACTGGTTTGTTGAGGTCTTCTATTTCTTCTGGGATCAGTATAGGAGGTTCTTGTGTTTCTAGGAATTTGCTCATTTGTCTACATTCTCTAGTTTTTTGGCATACAGTTGTTCATAGTATCCTGTTATGATCTCTCTTATTCTGTGGGGTTGGTGGTAATGTCCCCCCTCTAATTTCTAATTTTATTTATTTGAGTCTTTTCTCTTTTTTTCCTTGTGGGTCTAGATAAGAGTTTGGTTATTTTGTGCATCTCAAAGAACCAACTTTCAGTTTTGTTGATTCTATTTTTTTTTCTCGATTAAATTTATATCTCTTCTGATCTTTACTATTTCTTTCCTTCAGCTTGGTTTGAGATTAGTTTGCTGTTCATTTCTAGTTCCTCTAGGTAAGCAGTTACATCTTTGATTTTAGGTCTTTCTTCTTTTTTAATGTAAGCATTGAGGACTATAAATTTCCCTCTCAGCAATGCCATTGTAGTGTTCCATAAGTTTATATATGTTGTGTTCTCATTTTCATTTATCTCAAGATATTTGCTGAATTTGCCTGCAATTTCTTCTTTGACCCACTGATTATTTAAGAGTGTGTTGTTTAACCTCCATATATTTATGAATTTTCCCCCTTCCATTCATTATTGATTTTCAGCTTTATTCTGTTATGACAGAGAAAGTGATTTATATAATCTCAAATTTTTAAAATTTATTGAGACTTGTCTTGTGAGCCAACATATGGTCTATCCTTGAGAAGATCCATGTGCACTTGAGAATAATGCATATCCTGATGTTTTGGGGTGCATTGCTCTATAGACATCTGTTAGGTATAGTTCTTTGATCATATTATTCGAGTTCTCTGTTTCTTTATTATCCTCTGTCAGATGTTCTATCCAATACTAAGAGTGGTGTGTTGAAGTCTCAAACTTTATTGTAGAGACATCTATTTCTCCCTTCCGTTTTGTCAATGTGTGTCTCATGTACCTTGGGGCACTCAGGTTAGGGTGCATAAATATTTAGTATAGTTATTTCTTCTTGGTGAATTGCCCCTTTTATTAATACATAATATCTTCTTTATCCTTTATAACAGTTTTGCATTTAAAATCTCTTTTGTGTGATATTAGTATTGCTACTCCAACTCTTTTTTGGTTACTATTTGCATGAAATATTTTTTAAAACCTGTGTTAGTCAGCCAAGGGGGTGTTGATGCAAAATACCATAATCGGTTGGTTTTCATAAAGGGTATTTATTTAGAGTAAAAGCTTACAGTTACCAGGCCATAAAGCATAAGTTACTTCCCTCACCAAAATCTATTGCCAAGTGTTGGAACAAGATGTCTGCCGATGTCTGCCAGGGTTCAGGCTTCCTAGGTTCCTCTCTTCCTGGGGCTCATTTCTCTGTGGGCTCAGCTACTCTGCTCCTCTGTGTGCTTACTTCCTAGGCTCCAGCTCAAAACTTTCAACTCTGTCTTTTGCCATGTTTTTTATCTGTGAGTCCCCACCCACCAAGGGGTAGGGACTCAAAACCCTACTGACGTGGCCCAATCAAAACACTAGTCATAATTTAATCATGCCCAGGTACAGACCAGTTTACAAACAATCTATTATCAACTTTTGGAATTCATAAACAATGCCAAACTGCTACACAACCTTTCTCTTTTAACCTGGTTGGGTTTATGTCTTAGGTGAGTCTATTGTAGACAATATATAGATGGCTTATATACTTTTTTATCCATTCTATCTGTCTATGCCTTTTCATTGTGGGGTTAAAGCCATTGATATTCAATGTTATTACTGTAAAGGCATTATTTATTTCTTCCATTTTTCCTTTGATTTCTGTTGTCATATGTACTATTGTCTGTCATTTTACCCTTCCTAATAATCATCATTTCTACGCTCTTCTCCAAGTCTCTCATCTAGTTTTTTTCTTTCAAGCTGCAGCACTCCCTTTGGTATCTCTTATAATTCTGGTCTTTTGGTAGCATATTCTATTAGTTTTTCTTTGTCTGGGAATACTTTGAACTCAGCCTCAATTTTGAAGGGCAGCTTTGCCCAATACAGAATTCTTGGCTGACAGTTTTTCTCTTTCAGTAACTTAAATATATCATGCCACTTTCTTCCATCTTCTATGGTTTCTGATGAGAAGTCACACTTACTCTTATTGAGGTTCCCTTGTATATGATGCTTTGCTTTTCTCTTGCTGCTTTCAGAATCCTTTCATTATCTCTGATATTTGTCATACTGAATAGTAGGTATCTCAGGGTAAATCTATTCAGATTTATTCTGTTTGGGGTGCATTGTCCTCCTTGGATATTGATATTTGTCTTTCATAAAGGTTGGGAAGTTTTTGGTCAATACGTCCTTAAGTATTCTTTCTGCCCCTTTTCCATTCTCTTCTCCTACTGGGACACCAAAAATGTGTATATTTAAATGTTTTGTGTTGTCATTCAATTCCTTGAGATCTGATCCATCTTTTCCATTCTCTTCTCTTTCGGTTTTACTGTCTTTTCTATTCAGATGTTCTGCCTTCAAAATTGCCAATTCTGTCTTGGAACAATTTACATCTACTCTTATGTGCCGCTAATGTATTTTTAATCTTATTCATCATTTCTTTCCTTCTCTTAATGTCTGTTACTTTTCTTTGCAAACTTTCTTGTTGTTCTTTATACTTACACAATGTCTTCTTAATATCCTTTATCTCTTTAGTCATATTTTCTTTCAATTCTTTAAATTGATTTAAAACAGTTGTGTGATTATCATTGATTTATTGTCTTTAATCCTGTATCTCTTCAGAATATTTGATTTGTTCCTTTGGCTGATCCATCTCTTCCTGTTTCCTAGTATGTCTTGTAATTTTTTTTGATATCTAAGTATCTGAATATGTTGATGAATTTGATGGCCAATTTCTCTCTTTTGCCCATTTTTTTTTCCCACAGCATTTCTTTTATATTTAGTTCAACTTGTTCTAGTCTTTAAAATTGCTCAGCTTAAATTCCCAAATTGGCCCAGAGACTCACTAACGGGGTGCAGATTTTCTACCAGGAGTTAGAGTACAGAGAGAATCAAAAGCAGTTTTTGTCCATGAAATTTCCAGACCAGCCATCAGAGGGTGCCTGTCAGCTCACCTAGCCATGGAGGCATCTTTCAATCTCCATTTTCCTTTGTTTTAGTCTGTCCATAGCCAAGATCAAAGTGGGCTCTGCTTGCCCAATTCACTGAAGAAAGTCCCCAGATTCCCCTTCCTTTTCCCTTGTAACAGCTGACAGGGAGGAAGATGTCTATTCCCCTTTCATTCAGCTGCAATGAGCCAGGGGTTTTACCCCAGCTTAATATCTTTGGCATGGGGGAGGGGAGCCTTTCCTGGCTGTCATGTGAGTTTGGGAACTCACGTTTTTTGTTTTGGGTTTTTTGTCTCTCTGTCCGTCACCCTCTTGGGAGTTGTGAAGCCCTGTCCTGATCTGCTGACCCCCAAAGTAGTTCCCTTGAATAGATTTTGGCTCTTTTCCTTTGTTTTTGTAAAAATGTTAACCCTGCCTGCCTAATCCAATGCCATCTTACTGCAATTCCACAAACAGATTTTTAATATTCATATTAATGGACAAACATCCAAAATAATAAAGACAATTCTAAGAAAGTAAGTGGAAATAGGGTTACTCGCCATATAGATATTAAGTTGTATTATAAATGCATAACTAAAAGAGCATGCATTTGATACTAGGGTAGAAGTAAATTTCTATGAAAGAGAATAAACATCTCAGAAATAGAAGAAGCATATATAAGAAGATATATGTGATAGAGGTAGAAGCACAACACCATGGAGGAAAGGATGAAATATTCAATAAAAAATATATTGGAACAATTGGCTTCACACATGGGAAGAAAAAAAATCTATTCTTAAGTAAATCCATAAAATAAAATAAAATCCAGATAGACTATATTTCAAAATGTGTCAGAATTTTTTAAGGTATTAGATGATATTTAGAAGAATATCTTCTTAAACTTGCCATCTTAGTTTGTCAGGCTGTTATGACAAATACCACACAATTGATTGGCTTAAGCAACAAACATTAATTGTCTCATGGTTTTGAAATCTAGCAGCATTAATAAAGCCATGCTTTCTCTTCAAACTCTGTAGCATTCTGGTGCTAACTTTTCTCAATGCTTGGGGTCCTTGACTTGTATCTCTAACTCTTGTCACATGGCAAGGCCCATGTTCTGCTCCTGTGTCTTTCTACAATCTCTGACTTTCTTAAGGACTCCATTAATATGGATTAAGATTCAGTTTGGTCAATGTAATTCAGATCTTAGAAGATCCTACTCACAAATGAACCTATACTTGATGTGATAATACATCCTCAATAGATTCAATTTACTCCTACAGTCAGGCAGATAAAGATTAAGAACATGTCTTTTGAAGGGATACAGAATTCAGTATACCACATTTGGGATAAGAAAGAATTTCTTCTAAATACACAAGAGTATGACTCATAAGTAAATTAATAGATTTTAATACATTTGCTTATATCAATATTTAATGGTTGACCAAGATGATGGTATAAGATGCTCCAGGGTGCTGTTCCCCTACAGAATCTTTGAACAATTATTAAAAAAACTGCTAAAGTCCTTTCTCAACTTTTCAGAAAACAGTTAAAGGGTTGTAATCAGAGGATGCATGCCAAATCAAGAAAATACAGCTTTAAAACAGGTAGGAAAGCTCATAGCAGACTTGCTGGTTCCTTCTATCCTACCCCAGTGTGGTATGGAGCAAGCCTATGCTCTCATTGTGGGTTCTTGGCCCTTATATGTGCTCTGGCTCACTGGGGAACTTGTGATACTTTTTTGTTGGTGTGAATCTATTGGGTGGCAGCCTGAAAAACAGAACCAGGAAACTCATGTCTGGCTCACCTTCTCAGAACTTGCCCTGCAGACAGAAGCAGTTTGTAGAAAGCTAAAGCACTGCAGAAATAATTAAATCAAAGCACCTTAGGCAAAAGATAATCAGCTTTAAGACATACAATAAAGGGTGTGGGAGACAAAGCCTATTTCATAGGAAGTAGAGGACACATTTGTATTCCTGTAAACAGGGGGAATTCCCAAGGCTACACACCAACACAAGCCCACAACAAGACTCAGGCTCAGAAAAGATCAAGAGGACCCTGTGCTTCCCTTTCATCTCAGGCTGATCTTGACAGGAAGGCTCAATTCTAAAGGAAAGCATCAGCCAATGCAAAACTAATTTGCAAAGACTGGGAAAGGTGTTTTTTTTTTTTTTTTTTTTCTGCATTGTCTAGCTTGGTTTTGATAGTTCCTGGTGCTCAAAGAAATCTATGTCATATCACTAGCTGGATACAAGCTTAAGGAAGAGACAGCTCAGGGACTAAATTCCAAAGTTAATATTTAAAATTTGAAAATGTACAGTATGCAACAAAAGTTTACAAGATAACCAAGACGGGAAATGATGGCCTATCAAAGGAATAAGATAAAAATCCAAAAACAATCAACAAAGATTAGCAGACATTGGACATACTGAAAAAAGACTTTAAAAAATGATATTCAATATGCTGAAGGAGATAAAGGAAAACATGGGGAAAGAACAAAAAGAGATCGACAAAATGATGGATGAACAATATGAGAATCTCAATAAAGAGACAGAAATTTCAAAAAAGAAATACACAAAAATACTGAAGCTTAAGATCACAATAACTGAAGTGAAAAATTCCCTACAGGGTTTGAACAGCAGATTGGAGCTGACAAAAGAAAGAATCAATGAAATTGAAGGCAAGACAATTGAAATCATTTAGGCTGAGAAGCAGAAAGAAAAAAATATGAAAAAAGTTAACAGAGCCTAAGAGACCTGTGGGGCACCACCAAGCATACACATTATTGGAGTCCCAGAGGAGAAAAGAGGAAGGGACAGAAAGAATATTCAAAGACATAATAGCAGAAAGCATCCCAAATTTAATGAAAAATGTGAATATACACATTCAAGAAGCCTAATAAACTCTGAACAGGATAAACACGAAGAGAACCACAGCCAGACACATATTAGTCAAAAAGTTGAATGCTAAGGACAAGGACAAAGTTCTGAATGTGGCAAGAGAACAGCAACATGCAATGTGCAATGGATCCCCAATAAGATTAAATGCTGATTTCTCATCAGAAACTATGGAGAAAAAAAGTCAGTGGGACAAAATATTTAAGGTGCTGTAGCAGTTTGATATTGTTTATGAATTCTAAAATCAATATTGGATTATGTTTGTGAACTGGTCTGTTCCTCTGGGCATATTATATTGTATTGGACTCAGAGGTTTCACTTTTACTTGATTAAATTATGATTAAAGCTTTAATTGGGACATGCCAATACAGCATTGAGTCTCTGCCCCCTTGGTGGGCAGGGGCTCACAGAGAAAATGGCTCAGCAGAAGAGTTAGTTGGAGTTTTGGTCCTGGATCCCCAGGAAGTAAATACACAGAGAAGCAGATATGTGATGAAAGAGAGAAGGCTCCATTAGACATGGCAGAGGCCCCAGGTAGAGAGACAAGCCATTCACCTGATAGTTTACAGCTGGCCTTGTGGAAAGAACACAGCCGCTGAACCTGGAGAGAAACGAGTCCCAGGAGAGAGACGAGACTTATCCCAGCCTACAGTTGATATTAGAAGAAGGTGGGACCATGGAACCTTAACAGAGAGAGGAAACCTGAACCCTTGCAGACATCAGCAGCCATCTTGCTCCAACATGTGGCAACAGACTTTGGTGAGGGAAGTAACTTAGCTTTATGGCCTGGTAACTGTAAGCTTCTATCCACAATAAACACCCTTTATAAAAGCCAACAGATTTCTGGTATTTTGCATTAGCACCCCTTTGGCTGACTAATAATGGTGCCAAACAAGAATTTTATATCCAGAGAGACTGTATTTCAAAAATATGGGAGAAATTAAGACATTCCCAGATAAAAGCTGAGGGAGTTTGGGACCACTAGTTCTGCCCTACAAGCCATACTCAATGGAGTTCTTCAAACTGAAAATAAAGGACACTAGACAGAAGTTTGAAACAGCACAAAAAAGTGAAAACCTCCAATAAAGGTAACCATATGAGTAATTAGAAATGCCAGTAATATTGTATTTTATTTTTGGTATATAACTCCACTTTTTACATCTTACAGGTTCTAAAATGCAAATGCATAAAAGTACTGATAAATCTATAGCTTTAGATATACAATGTATAAAGACATAGTTTGTAACAAGTATAATAAAAAGGTAGGAGGATGGAAGGGTATAGGAACAGTGTATGCATGTACTATTGAAGTTAAGTTGGTAGCAAATCTGACATGATTGTTACAGATTATGGGTATTACATGTAAGCCCTATGGTAATCATAAAGAAAACATAGGAAAAATATATACAGAAGGAAATTATAAGGGACTCAAAATGCTACACTATAAAAAGTCAAATAATTATTAAAATAGGCATTAATGGAAGAATTGAAGGATAAAAAAGGTAGAAGAGTAACAAAGATCAAATAAAATGGCAGAAAGTCCTGCATTATTAGTATTTAAATTTAAATGGAATAAACCCTAAACTCTCCAGTCAAAAGGCAGAAATTGGCAGCATGGAAAAATTTCAGACCCAACTATATGCTGTTTACATGAAATTCACCTTAAATTCACCCGAGTAAGATGAAAGTGAAAGTATGGAAAAAAGTATAGTATGCAAATAGTAACCAAAAGAGTTGAGGCAGTTAAACCAATATCAGATAAAGCAGACTTTAAGTCAAACACTATTGTGAGGGACAAAGAAGTTCACTATATACTGATAACAGTGTTTACTCAATAAAAAACAATTATAAATGTATATACATCAAATGGCAGAACCTCATTATATGTGAAGCACGTATTGACAGACATAAGGGAGAAATACAAGCTTCTACATTAATAGTTAGAGACTTCAATACACCACTTTTAATAATGAATAGAAAATCTACACCAAAGATCAATTAAAAAAAAAAGAAAAAAAGACTTGAATGATACTTACTATTCACCAACTAGACCTAAAAGACATATATAGAACATGTCACTCAGTAGCAGCAGAATACACATTCTTCTCTTGTGTACATGAGTCATTCTCCAAGATAGACCATAAGTTAAGCTATAAAACAAGTTTCAATAGATTTAGATATATTGAAATCATATAATATATCTTCTCTAACCACAACGAAATGAAGCTAGAAATTTATAATAGAGTGAGAACTAGTAAGTCCACTAATATGTTGACATTTAACAACACACTCTAAAACAACCAATGGATCAAAGAACAAA
The DNA here is from genome assembly GCA_029593785.1 of Cabassous unicinctus. Lineage (NCBI taxonomy): Eukaryota > Metazoa > Chordata > Mammalia > Cingulata > Chlamyphoridae > Cabassous > Cabassous unicinctus. The sequence continues at coordinate 16,738 of JAQZBX010057507.1, forward strand.
TCATAAGGGAAATTAAGAAATATCTTGAGACAAATGAAAATGAAAACACAATATATCAAAACATATAGGATGCACAAAGGCAGTGCTGGGAGGAAAAGTTATAGTTCTAAGTCATTACATTGAAAAAGAAGAAAGATATCAAATCAGGGACTTATCATCCCAACTGGGGCATCTAGAAAAAGAAGAGCAAACTAAACCCAAAATGAGTAGTAGAAACAAAATAATGATTAGAGCAGAGAAAAATGAAATAGAGAATTCAAAAAACAACAACAGTAAAGAGAATCAACAATACCAAATATTGGTTCTTTGAAAAGATCAGTAAAATCAGCAAACCTTTAGCTAGACTGACAAACAAAAACTAATTCAGCCAAGTGGTGGGATACAAGATCAATTTGCAAAGATCAGCAGTATTTCTATACAGTAGCAATGAACAATCTGAAGAGGAAATCAAGAAAAAAATCTATTTACATTAGCACCTGAAGGAATCAAATATCTAGAAATAAATTTAACAAATGGTATAAAGAACTTGTACATAGAAATCTACAAAACATTTCTAGAAGTCTGAAATCAAGGTGTCAGCCAGGCCAACATCCTTGCAAAGGTTTTAGGGGAGAATCCTTCTTGGCCTGAACCAGTTGCTTTTGTGGTCCTTGGTTTGTACTGCATAACTCCAGTCTCTGCTTTCATCTTCACATGGCTTTATTCTCTGTGTTTTGGTGTGTCTGTGGGTCCTCCTCTTCATATAAGGACACAAGTCATTGGATTTGGGGTCCAACCTAAAATTAGCATGGTATCACCTTGATATCCTTAACTAATTACATCTGCAAAGACCTTATTTCCAAATAAGGTCAAATTCTGCAGTTCTAGGTAGACCTGAATTTGGGGAGACACCATCTTATTTCAATAAGGATGTGGAGCAATGGAAATATTCGTACTCTGTGGGATATCTATTGGTATAACCACTTTGGAAAACATTTTGAATGTCTATTGAAGCTAAATATGTCCATACTCTATGGCCCAGCAAGTCACTCTAGACATATTCTCCAATATGTGTATCAGAACTTTCTTGGCAACATTATTTGCAATGGAGAAATGAGAACAAATAAGTATCATTAGGAACATTGCTAAATAAATTGTTATGTGTCCATACCATGAACGACAGTTGTAACCTAACCCATATATATATATATGTGTATATAT
>JAQZBX010057508.1:0-18024 GCA_029593785.1 Cabassous unicinctus
GTTCAATGACCTAAATATAAAAGGTAAAAATAATAAAATGCTTAAAAGAAAATGGCACAGTGGAAAATATTCATGACCTTGGATTTGGAAATGGATTCTTAGATAAGACGTCAAAATCATGAGCAACAACTGGAAAATAGACAAACTATTAAAATTTTTTAAAAAGCTTTTGTTTATCAAAGGACATTATCAACAAAGTGAAAAAACAAACTATACAGTGGGAGAAAATAGTGGCAAATCGTATGTCTGATAAGGGTTTTAATATCCAGAATATATAAAGAAATACTACAACTCAACAACTACACAATGTAAAAAATGCATAAAGGTCCTGAATGGACATTTGTCTAAAGAAGATATACAAATGACCAAAAACATGTGAAAAGATGCCATCGTCTTTAGTCAGCACGGTAATGCAAATGAAAACCACAATTAGACATCACTTCACACCCACTAAGATAGCTATTATAAAAAATTAAAAAAAAGAAAGAACAGGAAAATAACAGGTATTGGTGAGGATGTGGAAAAATTGGAACTCTCATACATTGTTGATGACCAGGAAAATTGGTGTACTTGATGTGAGAAACACTTTGGTCATTCTTCAAAAAGTTTGTTTATAGAATTTCTATATGACCTGAGAATCTCATTTCTAGTTGTATACCTAAAAGAGTTGAAAATAGGACGTGTGAACTGACACTTGTATACCAATGCTAATAGCAATATTATTCACAGTATCCAAAAGATGGAAGCAAACCAAGTGTCCATCAATAGAAGAATGGATAAACAAAACATGGTGTACACATAAAATGGAGTATTATTCAGCCATAAAAAGAATTAAGTTCTGGTACATGTTACAACAGGGATGGACTTTGAAAACATTATGCTAAATGAAAGAAGCCAGACACAAAAGGACATACATTTCATGATTCCACTTACATGAAATATCTAGAAGAAGTAATTTCATAGAGAGAGAAAGATGTGTCCAGGGACCAACTAGAAGGGAGAAATGGAATGATGAATATTTGAAAATGAATCATGGTGATGGTTGCAGAGCATTGTGAATGTAATTAAGGCTACTGAATTTACACTTTAAAAAGGTTACCACATTTTTTTTTTAATGTGCAAAGGATTTGGATAGATATTTGTCCAAAGAAGATATACAAGTGGCAAACAAACACAGGATTATATGCTCAAATGTATTAGATATTAGGGAAATCAAAATCAAAATCACAATAGAATACCACTTTCCACCCATTAGAGAGACAATAACAGGTGATGATGAAGATGGGGAAAAATTGGAACCATCATACATTTCTGGAAGTATGGTAAAATTTTGTAGCCAATTTGGAAAACATTTGGAAGTTCCTCAAAATTTTAAACATAGAGTTAACATATGACCCAGGAATCCCACTCCTAGTTATATACCCAAGAATTTAAAACATTTGTCCACATAAAACTTGTTCTTAAATGTTCACAGGAGTACTATTTATAATAGCCAAAGACAAGAAAAACTCATATGTACACCAACTGATGAAAGGATAAACAAAATGCAGTATGTCTATGCAACGGGATATTAATTGGTCATAAGAAGAATGAAGTAAAATCCAAAACATGGATGAACTTTGAAAACATTATAGTAAGTGAAAAAAGTCAGACACTAACTTTCATTTAAATAAAATACTCAGAGCAGGCAAATCCATAGAGAGAAAAATTAGATTATTTTTAGTCAGGGGCTGGGTGAAGGAGAATCAAAAGTGACTTCTAATGCATATGGAATTTATATCTGAGATGAACAGAATATTCTGGAATTAGATAGAGATGATGGTTGCACAAACTGGTGAATTATATCCTTTAAAAAATGAATTTTATAATATGGAAATTTTATATCGCAAAACTGCATTTATATGATGTCTTAATTTATATCACTGTTGATTTGTATTTATCTATGTATATTTCTACATTTATGCATTTTCACATTGTTTCCTTCCCATTTCTGACTAGAGAGCAGATTTCCACCTAAGTTATAGAGACCATCCTGAAAAACCTTCACTAAGATCTCATTGTTTACATCACCAAATTGCTACGTACTTTCAAATTCTTCCCCTCACATGAGTTTCAAATTTCTCTTCAAACCCTGCTAAAGTCTCATAGGAGTTTCTACAAACTCCAAAATCCCCTCTAGATGCAAATTATTTTGTCTCCCCTTCATGTCAAAATTTTTTTAAAAACATCACTTTTCACCAGTTCTTAATTTATTGCCATTTCACTTCTATCTTCATATTCACTGGAACTTCTCTTATCAAGAGCTATAAAGAATGCTTTTAATATTATGGAACACCAAAATCCAAAATCCCGAGTCATTAAAAGCATTTGATATTTTGCCCATCTCTTTCCCTGAAGTACTCTCTTTTGTTTCACCCATGACACTTCTCTAATAGCCTAATGCCTTGTTCTGTGATCCTTCCTTAATCTTTTTAAAAATATTCTTTTTCTGCTACCAACCCCATAATGTCAATATTCCTGATGTTCTTTTTTCCCTAGGCGCCTTTCATCTCTTATATTATATACTCCTATTTGTCAATCTCATTGCTTACCATTTACATGATATTTGCAATTTTTTCCTGATCAAATCTGTCTTAAAACATCAAGTCTCTATTGCTAAGTCCTTTCTGATATACTTATTTCTATTTTACACCTGTAAAATTTAACTTCTAATTTTTATTAAACAATCCTGCTTCTCCTCTGATAACCATCATCCAATTTTCTCAAGCCAGAAATGTGATGTATTGGAGTGCTTTCTCTTCCTCACCACCCTCATGCATACTTAGTCTCCAAGTTCTGTAAATTCAAAATTTCACCCTAACCTGTCCATTTTTTTTTTTTTTTGCTCCATTACACTCCCATTGTCCCTGTTTCCTCCACCCTAAGATCACTTGGGTTATAGTAACAGTCTCTTACCTACTTCTCCTGCACTCATCAAACCATCCTCTATTTGACTTATACAATGAGCTTTTTAAACCAAATTTGACCATGTAACTCTCCTATTTAACAAACTACAAAGACTGCCTATAGCATTTTGGATAAAGTCTTTACACACTAATGTGGCTTTCCAACCCCTGCATTACTTGATCTTTTCTTAAATCTTCAGTGTCATCTCTTGCAATTATCCCCTTCACCTTCATTTGCCAGACAAATTGAGTTATTTAGTTTCCCAAATGTATATCCTGCTCTTCTCTGCCTCGAGGCCTTCAACTATTCTATGCCTTCATCTTAAAATAGTCCTCTTGACTTTTCACCTAATTAAATGCTGCTTCTAACTCAAAAATAAGTTTAGAAATACTTTTTTCTAGATAGAGCTAACTGAATTCCCAAGCCTCTTTTTCACTCCAAAATCAAGCTAAATTTCCCTCTTTCAATGTCCAAGCCATATTCTAATGTTTGGTTTTTCTTAATTTACCAAGAGTACTATGACTAATACCACCCAATGGGTTGGATTAATAACAATGATTTATTGTCTCAGTTTGGGGGCTAGAAGTCTAATAGCAAGATATTGGCAGGGCTTGCTTGCTCCTGGAGTCTGTAACATTCTGGCAATATTCCATCACCAATAGTGGCATCTCCAAAGGTCCTATAAACAAATGAGTTCAAAGCCACAGGACTGGGGGATAAGTCTGGACCATACTTTTTGGAAGATATGATTCAACCCCAACATTGTCCTTTATACAACTGATGTAATACTGATATGACAGGTCAAGAGTATATGGGACTGTTGTTCACTCTTACATCAGCAGTGCCTAGCACATAGCTTAATTAAATATATATTTATAAAATGACAATATGGCATCATAATATGTCACTCAACAAATGACCCCTTAAATCATTCAATGTACAGATTAAATGAAATATAGAGATTTCTATTTTGCTCCTCCCTGGGATGTTGGCCTTTCAAAAAATATATATTTTACTTGTCAAATATGAGACATCAGAAAGACTAGTCAATCCTAGGTTCAGCAGAATGAGATTCACACTGGTGTTTTATTATTATATTTATTTATTAAATCCAGTTTATATCATGAAATCATTGCACAAGTTTGGTGGATTTAAAAAAATCATGTAAAAAGTGAACACATAAATGAACAAATACAGATTTGGAAATATGTTTTGCACCTATATACTGTAATGCCTCTTATTTATCTTTTTATAATTGGAAGATTCTGATTTTGGTTAACTAAATATTTAATACCTACAAAAGGATATTTGTAGTCAATATTGAATAATGAAAAGCAATAAAATGCACAAATGCCAAACAAAGATAAAAATTTGAATATTTGAAGCCATCTGTACCTTATCTCATCTCGTTCTCTCCATATACACAAGGCAACAACTCTGCTACATTTTTGTGTTAATTATTTTAATTTTTAAATATACCATGTCTATTAGTCAGGGTACTCTAGGGAAACAGAACCACAGGAGATACCTTGTTGTCGCCGGTCGATTCTCTCGCCCCGCCCGGTCTGGCGACCTGGGGGCTCGTCAGCTCCGGGCGTCCCCGAATGCTGTGAGCCGGAGGGTCGGGGTCTGCAGGCCCAGTCATCACCGAGCCACAGACGAAAGGGGGGAGCAGACGCTAGACACTTCTTGGTCTTGGCTGCCGAGGGACAGCGAGTAACGGATAACAGAGACTATGCACACTCCGGAGACTGGGTCGGGTTCCAAGTCTGAGTTTATTAGGTGAGCTCTGATATTTCTACTGGGCGGGAAGGCTGAGTGGGGCGGGGGGTGGATAAGGCATACTGGGCGGATTCTGATTGGCAGGGATGTGTTTATGCCTATATAAGGTATGGAATGTGTACGAGAGGAAGGGGGTGGGGTGGAGCTGCGGTCGCCATCTTGAGGTGAGGCGCATGGCAAGAAGAGGTCGCTACCGGTGTCAACAGCCGAATGGCCACGGTAGCTGTGAAAGCATCCACCCCCGGTTGGTTGTGGCATTGGCGCCAAGACGGTGTCTACGCCCTGGTTTTCTCGGGCATTGCACTCGGAGCTTCTGTACCGCCCTCGCCCCTCCCCCTACATCTCCTCCAACAATACCTGTAAATAGTTTGAGATTTTACAGAGTTGTGTCAGGTAACCATGGGGATGAACACATCCAAATTCCACAGGGCAGGCTGCAAACCAGGGGCTCAGATGAAGGTCCTTGATGAGTTCTCAAGTGATGCTGGCTGTCTGACATACAGCTGAGAAGTCTTTCTCTTACTGCTGAAATCACTTCCCATTTTAAGCCCTTCAACTGATTGGATCACACATCACTCATTGCTGATGGCAATCTTCTCAGTTGATTGTAGATGTAATCAGCCATCTACACAATAACTCAGTGATGATTAAAGTCCAAAAATAAAAAAAGTAAATAATAAAGTCCTTGTATTACAATTAGCACATTGCTTGTTTGACCAGAACATTGGGCACCAATACCTGGCTGAGTTGACACATTAGCCTAACCATCAGAATCTACCCTTTGTCAACTTGGCAGCTATACATATCACCTTAAACCATAGATTGTTTCTAAATAAAAACAATAACAGAAACACACACACACATTTCCACTTAAAGATATTCAACTGTCCTGCATACAACAGGAAATGCAATAATTCCCTCCAGAATAGGGTGCAAATCCTTGAGTAATATTTATTCTTAAACTTGACATCCTGAAATATTACAACATGAAACTAATACAACTTATGTCATAGGATAAGTGAAAGTTAGGGAACAAAACAAAGATATTCATTACATGTACATATACAGACATACTCATAACAAAACAAGGAAGAATTATTCATGACCATTACCATCATTATTTCTGTAATTATTTACATGGTCAAAGATCATATTTATCATGACCGTCTTCCATGTCACATTTACCCTCAGCAATCATTCAGCTGGCCATGGTTCTTTGCCTGGTGGGGTGACTCAAACTTTCATTCCTGAAGATTTTGGACTATTGTTGGTCCTCCTTGGATTGAGTTGTTGCAATTTTTCAATTCCAGGGCATGGTATTACTAAGAGATGCCCTAAGGGATCACCTGTATTCTAGTCAAAATCTCCTTTGCTTCCATTGTGTAGGTGCAGTCCTATTTCACCTTGAGAGACAGGATGAATCACCCCAACCAGTATAGTAATTTCCTTCATTTCTTTTTGAGTCAGAGGTATGAAGAGCCCAAAGCACCAGGTAGCAGTCTTAACATCTAGTTCAATGGGGTAATTGTTTTGTTCCCTCATGGAAGCACTCCTGCTTTTGTAACTAAGATGTGTAGACCAGCAGAGCTTAAGGTTTCAGGGACAGGAAGCAAAAATTTTTTATAGTGGATAAATAGAGGTAATAGTGAGTGGTGCCACTCCTATTTCCAACCAACCCTTGATTCCGGGGCCCATGAATCCTGGCTATGGGGAAATGGAACCATAGAGTGTATGCTGATTTTGAGCATACACAGCATCCTGGATGTGATGGTTAGGCTAATGTGTCAACTTGGCCAGGTAATTGTGTCCAGGTGTCAGGTCCAGCAAGCACTGGGCTAATTGTAATACAAGAGCATTTATGGACTTCGATCACCAGTGAGTTTACTGCATGGATGGCTGATTACATCTGCATCAACCAGGAAGATTGCATCAGCAATGGGTGATGCTTTTATACAATCAGTTGAATGCCTTAAAAAAGGAAGTGATTTCAACATTCAGAGAGAATTTCCCAGCTCATTTTTGGACAACCAACTTCTCCCAGAAACTTATGAAGGACCTTTCATTGGACTTTCATTAGAGCCTCTGGCTTGTAGCCTGCCTGCGAAACCTGGACTTGTGCATCCCCATGGTCACATGAGAGACACTTATAAATTCTCATATTACTGACAGATATTTCCTGTTGATTCTGTTTCCTGAGAGAACCCTGACTAATACACTGAAGAACATTGCCCCAGCCCTGGAAGGTATTACCACCTAGTTGGCACCATAATTGAGTCTTCAAAAGGCAGTTCCACCATTCTATTTATCTGGCTGCTTCAGGATGATTGAGAACATGGTAAGCCCAGTGAACTCTATGAGCATGTGCCCATTCCTGCACATCAGTTCCTGAGAAGTGTGTTCCTTGATCAGAAGCAATGCTTTCTGGAATGCCATGGCAGTGGATAAGACATTCAATAAATCCACGGATGTAGTGTTGGAAGAAGTATTGTGTGCAGAGAAGGCAAACCCATATCTGGAGTATGTGTCTATTTCACTTAGAAAAAAATCACTGCCACTTCCATGATGGAAGTGGTCCAACATAATCAATACGAAACCATAATCAGGGAATGGTGCCATATCAGGAGCTGAGTGTGGGTCTCTGCTGCTGGAAGATTGGGCACTCAGCAGTGGCTGTAAACAAGTCTACTTGATGAGGGGAAGTCCATTTTGTTGAGCCTATGTATAACCTCCATCCCTACCACCATAACAACTTTGTTCATGAGCCCATTGGCAAAGACAGGAGTGGCTGGGAAAAGAGGCTGAGAGCTAGTCACAGATCAAGTCATCTTATGCATTTGATTATTAAAATGCTCCTTTGCTGAAACCACCCTCTAGTGAGCATGCATATGGGACACAAATATTTTCATGTTTTTTGCCTACTAAGAAAGGTCTATCCAGAAACCTCTTCCCAGACCTCTTTGTCACCAATATTCCAATCATGTTCTTTCCAAGTTCCTGCCCATCCAGCCAAACCATTGGCAACCGCCCATGAATGAGTGTACAAACACACTTCCTGCCATTTCTCCTTCCAAGCAAAACAACCAGGTGCACTGCTCGAAGTTCTGCACACTAGGAGGATTTTCCCTCATCACTGTCCTCCAGGGTAATCCCAAAAAGGGGCTTCAGTGCTTCAGCTGTCAAATTTCTGGTGACACCTGCATATTGTGCAAAACCATCTGTAAACCAGGCCTGAGTTTTCTCTTCCTCAGTCAACTGATTTTAAGGAACTCCCCAAGAGGCCATAGCTGTGGTCCTGAAAGCAAAGATAATGTGACAGGAGTGGTGACCATGGGCAATTGGACCACTTCCTCATGTAAATTATTTGTGCCTTCATGACCCTCTATTGCCCTATCTTGTATATACCACTTTTACTTTATAATGGAGTTCTGCTGCGGATGCCCAATGCTATGGTTTGGTGGGTCAGGCAATACCAAACTCATGTTAGGCAACTCAGGTCTGATGGTAACTTGGTGTCCCATGAGTAAGCCTTCAGTCTCTAATAAAGTCCACTAGCAGGCCAAAAGCTAGTTTCTCAAAAGGACAGTAGTTTTCTGCAGAGGATGACAAGACTTTGCTCCAAAATCCTAAGGGTCTGGGTTGTGATTCTCCTATAGGGTTCAGCCTAGAACCCCAGACAGCATCTCTATTTGCTCAAGAAATGATGCCACATATGGTACATTGGCTGCGATTGGATTCACCACCTAGTTAGGTTTGCAATAATCTACTGTCATCTTTCATGATCCATCTGTTTTCCAAAAAATTCAAATAGGAGAGTTGAATGAGAATGTGGCGGGAATCACTACCCCTGCATCTTTCAAATCCTTGGTGGTGGCATTGATCTCTGCATTCCCTCCAAGAATCTGATACTGTTTTTGATTTACTGTTTTGCTAGGTATGAACAGTTCTAGTGGCTTCTACTTGGTCTTTCCTACCATAATAGCTGTCACTCTGCAAGTCAGTGATCCAATGTGGGGATTCTGCCAGGTACTGAGTATGTCTATTCCAATTATGCGTTCTGGAACTGGAGTAATAACCAACAAATAGGTCTAGGGAATCACTGGACCTACAGTGAGATGGATCTGAGCTCAAAAACCTTTGATCACCTGACCTCCATAAGTACCTTCTCTGGCTGGTGCACCACAGTGACCTTTTAAGTGTCCTAGAATTAATTGCACAACTGAGCCATTTTCTAATTATCCCTGAAATAACTGATCATTTCCTTTTCTCCAATGCACAGTTACCCTGGTAAAAGGCCATAGGACTCTTTGGAGAAGCTGGGAGGAAGACTAACAGTATAACTTTTTGGCAGTGTAACAGGATCCTTCCACAAAAGGACCTGGCATTCCCCTCATACAAGGGGCTCTGGGTCTGTAAACTGTCTCAACTCTGGAAACTGATTAGGGGGCCGTGATTCTCTGTTTCTGTAATTCAAGTTAGAGTTTTGTTCACTCAACCTAAAACACTTCTGCTTATGCAGATTAAGTAGGAATTTAGTAGACTGCCTCTCTATTTTGCTACCAAGTACCTCATGATTTATTAGCCAATGCCATAACTGTATGTGACATAGATTCTTTTAGTCACTGCTTTCAGGCTTCTTTTCATTGTAGTAGTCACACCTACCTTGTCTTTGGTGAATAAGTGCTGCTATATGGCTTCTACCAACCTGAGATCTGATCATGCCCATAGTGTTTAAGGATCCTAGTTCCACGACAGCAGTGCCCACAATAATGTTTGACCTACAGAGAAGATCATCCCCAGAGCTCTTCAGGGAAGATGGAGGTCTTCTTACAAATTTATTCCTATAGTCCTGTTTAAAGGTGTGTCCTTTGGACATTCCTGGGGTAGTTGAGCAGGTCTTAAATGGTAAATACATTCTAGCATTCGAATCTCTCTAAGCCTTTGAATTCCCTCTTCTACTGTATACCAGGGTAAATTGGGCATCTTGACCTCAAACACTCTAGGCCAAATTTTGGTCCATGTTTCAGCCAGCCACCTAAACAAACTGTTAGAGCCCTTTTTAACCCCTCAAACTACATCATTGAATCCAGAATCTTTGCTTAGCGGGCCCATATCAATAAATTCAGCCTGATCCAACTTTACATTCCTTCCAACATTATGTAATACTCTTAATATCCATTCCCACATATATTCATCTGATTTCTATCTCTATAAATTGGAAAACTCATGCAGTTCTTTTAAAGCATAGCATACTTCCTCATCGGTCACACTTTGTACTTTGCTTTTGGGGACTTAGTGTGATTTTAGTCTAGTATTGGGCCTTGAAGAGAAGTGGGGTGGTGAGGGTGGATTAACAGAAGGATTAGAAATGTCTTGGAAGCTACTGACCTCAGGGTATTCTTTGCATTTATGCCTGGTGAGACAAGATTAATCTCTTCAGGTGGAGGTTGGTTGGCAGACTCTTCAGGTAAGGGTGGAGGTTGGACAGCACAAGCTGGAGTTTGGCTGGTGCCCACCTTAGGGCAGGGAGGAAGTCCTGACTCCCTGAGGCAGGCATGAATATGGTCAGTGCAGGCATTAAATTGACTAGTACTTGCCTCAGGGCTGGGAGGAAGTCTGGACTACCTGGGAAAGGCTGGAGGCTGAGTGATACAAGCTTGATATTTCCTGGTCTCCACAGGGCAGACCATTATAGGTTTATCCCACAAAGTCTCAGCAGAATTTAGGGTTTCAAACTCCCCACAGATATCATCATCAACCCATTTGTTTCTATTCTAAACCTCTGGGTTTCACTCCTTTTCAATCAATGCCCTCACTTTAAAAGCAGACATCCTGTAAGGTTGAGATTTTACTTTCAGTTGTAACTTCGCTATTCATACAATGAGACTCTGAGTCTGGTTTTAAAAGACCGCAAGTCTGCAGCTGCAGAAAACAAAATTTATTTTTCTTTATAGAGCACTCATAGAAACTTTCACATCATTCATGTGGCATTTAAGTTGCAAATTTGAAGGCTTTAACTCATCACCTTTTTTAAAACTATATCCGGCATATATTTGTACAGCCAGCGAAAATCATTGTAACTTTTAACTCCACAAAACTCTGTCAGGGTGTTAAAAACACTCTTCCCAGATCCTTGCCTCTTCTAAGGATGGAAACAGTGGAATCCAGTGGTAAAATTTTGCATATTTCTATTGCCAACTCATGCCATGGACTATCACTGGTCTCTTGATTATTAGAAAGAGAGTCAGTGCCTTTTTGAATCTGATCAGAGTAGAAAGCCAATTGCAAAAAACCCAGAACGAATTCAGAAATCCTGTTTTAAAAGTCTGTTTCTCAAGAACCACTCCTTGTACCAAACTGTATTAGTCAGAGTTCTCTAGGGAAACAGAACCAACAGGAGGTATCTGGCAATAGTATATGATTTTATAAAATTGTCTCACACAAACATGGGGTTGCACAAGTTTGTATTCCATGGGGCAGGCTGCAAATCAGGGACTCTGAAGAAGGACCTTGATAAGTTCCCAGGAGATACTGGCTGTCTGATGTAGAGCTGGGATTTTTCTCTGAACTGCTGAAATCACTTCCGCTTTTTAAGCCTTCAATGATTTGGATGAGATATAACTCATTGCTGATAGCAGTCTCCTTAGTTGATTGTAGATGTAATCAGCCATCTGTACACTCAACTCACTGATGATTAAAGTTCATCAAATGCCCTTATATTACAATTAGCCTAGTGCTTGTTTGACCAGAACACTGAGCACCATTACCTGGCCAAATTAACCCATTAGTCTATCCATCACACCATGTAAATATGTAACATTAAACAACATACAGTTATATGGTTGTGCTTTCTATGTATTTGAATATTATTTAGGTGGAATTTTGCATATGTGTATAAATATTTTTAATAACTCACAAGCTTTTAATCCAGTCTCTCACTGGACATTTAGGTTGATTGCAGTTTTTCTTATAATAAATATTGCTGCTGTGAACTCTATTAAAGTCTTCTGATTCATGTCGTGGTTCTATTAGCAGTGGAACTAACAGTGGATTACTAGTGGAATTAGCAGTGGAATTACATGGTTTACAAAATAATGATAAATTATTTTCCAATGGATTTAATTTCTTTTTCCTCTTTGTTGATGTTTATAGAAGATTTCCAGGTGATTATTGTCTATTAAGTTTCCCTCTTTTCTAAAAGATCTGCCTAAAATTTTTACCCATTTTTCCCACTGAATTGGTTATCTTGATACTATTATTTAGCAGGTATTCCTTATCTATTTTGCAATAGAAATCTTTACCAGTGTAAGATATATTTTCTTCTGGTTGATGATCTATCTTTTCAATATCTATATAGTGAATTTTGATTATCTGAATTCTTAGTGAAATATATCATTCTTTTATTTTAAGGCTTATGAGTTTTGTGTATTTGAGAGTTTTCTTTTTCATACTTATAAATATATACACTCCACTGTTTTATAATTTTACCTTGTTTACTTAAGTTCTTAATACACTTAGATTAAATTTCTGTATAAGGTAAAATCAAGATAAAATTATATTCTTATAGGGATAACAGATTGCCCTAACATCATTTAATAAATAGTGCTTAAATTTGAGAAAATTTAGCATTATGACTTTGTCTGCAAAGAAAAAGTGAAATGGAGTGCTAAGAAATTACCCAGCAACCTTTTTTTTAAATTGTTCAATGGGTATAATTTATTTTTAAATGAAAATAAACCCAGTCTATTGTATATGTATTTTTGTAATATTCATGGTTGAGTTCTTGGTTAAATAAAACAAATTCAAACATAAAAAGTCTATTAAATCTTTTTTTTAACATATATTTTTATTTCTTTAAAGATACTTAGATAAAGAAATAGTATATAAAAAAATATAGGAGTTTCCCATATGCCCTGCTCCCAAGCCTTCTTGCATTTTCCCACATTAACAACATCCTTCGTTAGTCTGGTACATTTGTTACAACTGGTGAACACATTTTGGAACATTGCCCCTAAGTATGGGCTATAGTTTACAAGGTAGTTTACACTCTTTCCCACACAATTTTGTAAATTATGACCAGATATATAATGGCTTGTATCTGTTAATGCAACATCATTCAGGAAAATTCCCATGTCCAGAAAATGTCCCCATATTACATCTGCTTTTCCCTTTCCCTTCCCTCAGAACCTCCAGTGGCCATGGCCTCCGTATTAATGATAAAAGTTCTTCCACTGATAGATCACAATAAGTCAGTACTAGAATACCTTTAAGTCTACTCTACTCCATTGTTCATTCCCCAATCCTAAGGATTCTGGGATGGTGATGTCCAATTCACCTCTACTTGAGAGAAGGCTGAAATCACATGGGACAGATGGATGGGACTGTCTTGCTTATAGTTGCAGACTCTCTCTGTTCCTTGGCATGGTTGTTGTCCATCATCATCTCCCTGTTAGTTGTATTGGGTGAGTTCAATGAACTGTAGAGTAGGTATTCCAACTCTGTTGAGATTCTGAATGCAGCTGGCACCTGGACAGCCCAAAGATTTATGTCTTTTGGACATACACCTATCAACTCTAACACAAACTATAAGTTTAAATAGAAGGGGCAGAAGAGCCATGTGTAGGGAAACCACAACTGAGTCCAACTCTGTCCAACTGGGGAGCAAAAATTCCCCAGTAGGGCCCACTGGCAGGGTGCCAAACTCCTGAGCTGTCTGCCCTGCCTATAGTGTCCAGATGTCTCTGCTATTTGAGGCAATATTTACTTTGGCAGTCAATTAGATCCTGCTGAAAGATGCATAAGTGTAACCTCTGGAATGACCTCCCCACTCACTTTGAAATCTCTTAGTCATATAAACTCATTTGTCTTTACCCTTTCTCCTTTTGGTCAAAGTTTTTTCCAGTTGCATTTCTAGTTGGTGTTTGGTAGTAATCCCTTCGTGCCAGGGAGGATAATCCCTGGGAGACATGTCCCACGCTGGGGGGAAGGTAATGCATTTACATGCTGAGTTAAGCTTAGAGAAAGACGGTGATTGAGCAACATGGAGGCTTTCGGGAGGTAACTCTTAGGAAATCTATAATACTAGACTAAGTTTTCATTTCAAACTAAGGTTCATGAGTACATTCATCAATATCAAGGGCCTGTCAATAGTCCTTCCTCCTTCACTAGTCACTGCCCCTGTAATCAGAGAATTCTTGCTGTCCCATTAGAAAATGTGGCAGAGCTCTCCAGGATGGGAATTCAATATCTTTAGGCTATTGTGTGAATCTCTACCCACAATGACAATGCCCCATGAACATGTGAACACATGTATACGCCTTACAGGTATGCCTTAAATGAACCTCCTTCAATGCATCATCCATCACTGACACCCAAAGCAATGTTCCTCCCCTGCCACCATGGTAACATTTATGTGATCCAAAACTTTTTCAAAAATGAAGCTAAGAAAATAGCCAAATGCAATTAATAAGAAAATGAAATAATAATAACAGTTTAAAAAATAGCAAAATACAAGAAAATTAAAAGAAAATTTGGAATAATAAAAAATAATTAAAAATATAAAATTAAAAAATATTGACATTATATCTTTCATCACTGTAAGATTTGTTATATTGTATATACTGTGACATTTTCTTCTGTTTATTCCCCCAGTGTCTTTCTTTTTTTTTCAATTTTGTCTTCAAAGAAGCTTTAGGTTACAGAAAACACATGTACAAAATATAGGGGATTCTCATATATCCAACATCCTCCTCAATTTCCCCTTTCCCTTATTAATAATATTTTACAAGTGGATGATGCATTTGTTACAATAGATATATAAATATTGATACATTGCTACTAAACATGGTTAATGATTTGCATTATGATTTACATTTTGGGCCATATACTTTTATAAATTTTAATAAAATTTAACATGTCCTGTATCTATCACTGCAAGATCATGTGGAGCATTTCCATTGTCCCCAAAATGCCCCATGTTCCATCTATTCTATTCCTCTCTCCACCTCCTCTCAGGACGCATGGCAACCACCAAACTTCACTCCTTGAAGAACAAGATTCATACTTATTTGCAACAACATTGAGGGCTTGACATACTGGCCTGTCCTCCCTTATTGGGCACTGCCTATGCTCTCAAGACACTCCTGCCCTTCAATTTGAAAACATGGCAAGACTCCAAAGGATGGGAGTCCAACACTTTGCCACTCATTATGTGGGTCCCCACCCACTGATACAACACTCTATGACAAGAGGAACACTCACACACTCCCTAGAAGCCTGCCCCAAGTGAACACTTTCCCAAATGCCCCCCCCCACACACACACAACAACCTAAATAAGTAACTCTCCTCTGCCATATTGCCAAAAGAACATTCCCAATGTTTTAGTTTCAACTACATACCCGCAAATCCCCAGTGCTCACTTGATCCCTCCCCCAAACATTCTCCCAGTTCCATGGACAGTCCATCACACTCTCCTCACCTTACCACCTTGACAAACCAGCACTACCTCGCCCAATAGTATCACTACACCATTGTCATGCCCATCCAGTGCACAACTACACATTTCTAACTTATCACTGATTTTTCCTATGTTGGCATTGGCTTACAAACTTATCCCTTTCTGTTTCCTGTAAACCTATGTTCCAGACCCTAGCTCCATAAGTCTGCTCAATTCTTAACAGTGAGTTCATGTAATATTTGTCCTTCAGTGCCTGACTTGCTTCACCCAACATAAGATCTTTGAGATATACTCATGATATCCCATGTGTTAATATTGCATTCCTTCTTACAATTGAGTAATATTTCTTTGTATGTATATACCACAATTTATTTATCCATTCATCTGTTGAAGGGCATTTGGGTGGTTTCCAACTTTTGGCAATAGTGAAAAATGCTGCTATGAACATTAGTGTGCATACACCTGTTTGTTTCCCTGCTTTCAATTATTCTGGGTATATACTCACAGTGGGATTGCTGGATCATATGACAGTTCTGTAGTTAGCTTCTTGAGGAATCATCAAACTGTCCTCCACAATTACGGCACCATTCTACAGTCCCACCAGCAGTGGATAAGGGTCCCCATTCCTCCACATCCTCTCCAACACTTGTAGTCCTCTGTTTGTTTGTTTTTTAACAGCCTCCAGTCTAATGGGTATAAGATGACAGCACATTGTAGTTTTGATTTGCAGTTCCCTAAAAACTAGTGAGGTTGAGCATCTTTTCATGTGCTTTTTAGCCATTTGTATTTCTTCCTTGGAGAAGTATCTATTCAAATCATTTGCACATTTTTTAATTGGGTTGTCTTTTCATTTTTGAGCTGTAGGATTTCTTTATACATGCTGGATATTAGGCCCCTATGAGATATATGGTTACCAAATATTTACTCCCATTGAGTAGGTTGCCTTTTCACTTTCTTGATGAATTCCTTTGAGGTTCAAAAGCTTTTAAATTTGAAGAGGCCCCATTTATCTAATTTTTCTTTCTTTGCTCGTACTTTTGGTGTAAAGTTCATGAAACCATTTCCTAATACTAGATCCTGTAGATGCTTCCCTATATTGTTTTCCAAGATCTTTATGGTCTAGGCTCTTATATTTAGACCTTTGATCCATCTGGAGTTATTTTTTTCTTATAAGTTGTGAGATAGTGTTCCTCTCTCATTCTTTTGGATATTGATATCCAGTTCTCCAAGCACCATTTGTTGAAGGGGCCATTCTCTCCCAGTTGAATGGACTTGGTGTCCTGGTCAAATATCAGTTGACTGTATATTTGAGGATTTATATCAGTATTCTCAATTTGGTTCCATTGTTCAGTATGTCTATGCTTGTTCCAATGCCCTGAAGTTTTGATCACTGTAGCTTTCTAGTATGTTTTAAATTCGGGTAGTGTGATTCCTTCAATTTCATTTTTCTTTTTCAAATTATCTGTGGTTTTTTGGGACCTCTTGCCCTTCCCATTAAATTTCATAGTTAGCTTTTCCAATTCAATAAAACGTGTGGTAATTTTTATTGGTTTTGCCTTAAATCTGTAAATAAGTTTGGGTAAGGATAGACATCTTAATGATCTTTAGTCTTTCTATCCATGAACAGGGAATATTCTTTCATTTATTTAGGTCTTCTCTGATTTCCTTTAACAGTTTTGTGTAGTTTTCTGCATACATGACATCATTAGTTAAATTTATTTGATTCTTTTACTTGCTATTTTAAATGGGATTTTTTTCTTGATTTCTTCCTCAGATTGCTTGTTATTGGTGTGCAGAAATGCTACTGATTTTTGTATATTAATCTTATAACCTGACACTTTACTGGACTCATTTATAAGCTCTAGAAGCTTTGCTGTAGATTTCTCAGGGCTTTAGAGGTACAGGATCATGTCATCTGCAAATAGTGAAATTTTTACTTCTTCCTTTCCAATTTGGATGCATTTTATATCATTTTCTTGCCTAAGTGCTCAAGCAAATACTTCTAATACAATGTTAAATAGGAGCAGTGATATTGGGCAGCCTTGTTCCAGATCTTAGTGGGAAAGCTTTTAGGATTTCCCCATTGAATTTGATGTTAGCTGCGGGTTTTTCATATATACCATTAATCATGTTGAGGAAGTTTCCCTCTATTCCTATTTTTTGAAGTTTTTTTTTTTTAATCAGGAAAGGGTGTTATATTTTGTAGAATGCTTTTTCTGAATTTATAGAGATTATATGTGATTTTTTATTTTTGATCTGTTTATGTGGTGCATTTTTATGTTGAAACATCCTTGCACACTGAGGATGAAGCTCACTTGGTCATGGTGTATAATTTATTTGATGTGATGTTGAATATGGTTAGCAAGTATTTTGTTGAGGATTTTAGCATATAGGTTCATTAGAGAGCTTCATCCATAGTTTACTTTATCATGGTGTCTTTGCTTGACTTTGGTATTAGGGTGATATTGCATCATAGAAAGAGTTAGACAATGTTCCATCCACATCTATTGTTTGGAAAAATTTAAGCAGCATTGGTAGTAGTTCTTTCTGGAATGTTTGGTAGAATTCACCTGTAAAGCCATCTGGTCCTAGACTGTTCTTAGTTGAGAGGTCTTTGATGACTAATTCAATCTCTTTACTTGTGATTTGTCTGTTCAGTTCATCAATTTCTTCTTTCATCAATGTAGGCTGCTTGTGTGTTTCTAGGAATTTGTCCATTTCCTCTAAATTATCCATCTTGCTGGCATACAATTTTTCAAAGTATCCTCTTATGATACTCTTCATTTTAGTGGAGTCAGTAGTGATATTCCCTTCCTCATTTCCTTTTTTTTTTTTTTTTTTT
>JAQZBX010057509.1:0-17944 GCA_029593785.1 Cabassous unicinctus
ATTTATTTATTTATTTATCCCCCCCTTGCTGCTTGTGCTTGCTGTGTCCATTCGCTGTGTGTCTTCTCCGTGTCTGCTTATCTTCCCCTTGCTGTGAGGTCCCGCTGCATCAGCCCCTCGCGCCAGCCTGCCCTCACAAGGAGGCCCCGGGAAGCGAACCCAGGGCCTCACACATGGTAAACGGGGGCTCTATCGGTTGAGCCACACCCGCTTCCTGTTGTGAGGGCTTGCTGCATCAGCCCACTAGGCTGCGCGGGCCGGCCTGCCCTCACAAGGAGGCCCCAGGAAGCGAACCCGGGGCCTCCCATATGGTAAACGGGGGCTCTATCGACTGAGCCACTCCCGCTTCCCCAGAGTTTCTTAACTACAACACTACTGACATTTGGGGCCAGATAATTCTTTGTTGCAGGGAGCTGTCCTGTGTACTATAGAATGTTTAGCAACATTCCTGACCTCTACTCATTAGATGCCAATAGCACCCCAACCCCAGTTGTGACAATCAAAAGTAACTCTAGGTACTGTCAAATGTCCTCTGAAGGAAAATCACCCCCAGCTGAGAACCAATAATTAATCTTTACAACAATCCTATGATATATAGGGCTTTGACAAAAGTCATAACTGAGTGGCACTCAAACCCAAGTTTTGAGACTTTGAATCCAAAAATTTGCACTTCTAACAAGATCGCAAGTGGTACTGGTCTAAGGATCAAATTTTCAGAACCACTGCCTGGAACTTCCTTTAGCAATGGGAATAAGGAGTCATGAACAGAGAAGAAAACCAATCTCAGGATAAAAGTCAATATATTTTTTTTAAATGCTTACTTCAAAAACATTAAAATTAAATGAAATCACGTTTTACAAGTAATACGTATTTAACATGTGTCACACTATTTGGGGTAACATGCTAAGTCAGTATTTCTCAAAAATGTGTTCCACAAAAGTAGGTTAAGGTAGATGTCACAAGCAAAGTGCTCCATAATCAAACAAGATTGGAAAATGCTAAATAAAACAAATCCTATAACAAAGAAATATCTAACTTATTAGAGCCATTAAGTAAGCTCATGTTCATAGAAACCCTCCAAAAGGTAGCTATAGCATGATGGATAGCTCAGATTTCTTTTATTACAGCCTTTCTTTTCAATGAGTCTAAAAAGACTAGTATTCCAGGGAACGCATTCTGGGATATGGTTGAAGGAGCGGAGAATGGTTGAGGTACAGCTAAGTGTCAAGCATTTCATATATGTCAATTAAAATTAGTTAATTGTCAAAATAATCCTGTGAGGTGAATTACTCACTCAAGATCACAAGATGACTTAGTAGAGGAACTCACATTTAAAACCAGGTCAGTCTGTCTCTGCAGTTTTGCAAAACTGTCTTTTAATAAGAAAATAGAAGAAGTGATAAGAACCAGAAATATTCTTACTTAGTACCTACTTATAAAGGCCAAACAAAAATGAGTCGAGGCACTTAAGAAAACAACCCATTAATAAAACCAGCAGAGGACTTGGATATTTCACCAAAGAAGATACAGGAATGGCAAATAAGCACATGAAAAGATATTAACATCAGTAGCCATTAATGTAAATTAAAACCACAATTACATACCCGGTAGAATGTAAAAAAAAAACAGTGACAATACCACATGTTGAAGAGGATGGGGATGAATTCAAACTCTCTGAGGGGAACACAAAATGGTACAGCCACTCTGGAAAGCATTTTAGCAGTTTCTTATAAAGTAAAACATATACTTACCATATGACCCAGCAATCCCACTCCTGGGTATTTACTCTGGAGAAAAGAAAACTTACATTCACACAAAAACCTCTAGATAAATGTTTGTAGCAGCTCTCTTCATAATTACCCAAAAACTGGAAACAATCTAAATGTCCCTCAATGGATGGATAAACAAACCGTGGTCATCTACACCATGGAATATTACTCAGTAATAAAAAGGCCAAACAAAAATGAACTACTAATATTTGCAACATCATGAACCTCAAAGGCACTATGCTGGGTTTCCAAAAGAAGCCAGTCTCAAAAGACTGAGGCAGGCTAGTTTAGGGAAAAGGGAAGACGAGTCTAAGACCTGGCAGAAAAACATGGCTGCAAAACACGTAGCCATGGAATCAACCTGGAAACCCCCTGAGGGAAAGACCCCCACCAAGGAAGCTACCAGAAGAAACCGGCCATGAGAACCCCATTTGGAACGAGATTTTGTCTGGAATCAAGAGAAAGCCCCGGATATTAGGCCTCATCATTAGGCCCCTGAGGAACTGATGGGTGGGGTAATCAATCAGAACAGCAAACAGGTGGGGCCCCTCCCCCAAACATTAGCAAGGGGAGGAATAGTTAATTGCTAAAAGAGAACCACACAAGCCAAATCTCTCTCTCTGCCAGGAGCAGGCCACATCTACACCTGGGGATGTGTAATCTGTTATTTTCTCCTGTTTCTATTCTCTTCTTACATTTTCTCAATAAACTACTTGCCTAACTAAACTGGCATGTTCTTAAATTCTTTTACGTTAACATAGCCGAGAACCTAGAGGAATCCGGCTTCAAGATTACATACCTTTTGTATGGTTGCATTTATATGACATTCTCAAAAAGATAAAACTATATAGTGATGGAGACCAGATCAGGGGTTGCCAGGGGTTAGAAGTGGGAATGCATGTAACTACGAAAGGATTATACAAGGGAGTTTTTTGGGATGATAGAATTGTTCTGCAATTGTGGAGTTATATGAATCAACACATGCTCAAACTCATAGAACTGTACACCTAAGAAGTCAATTTTACTGTACGATAATTTAAAAAATAAAATTAAAAAAACAGGTTGAAATACATGTACAACAGGTTATATGAAAATAATTAACTGTCATAAATGTCACCCACAGAACTCTAAATTTTAGCAATACCTACAGATAAGAATTTGCAGTTTAACCTAAATCTGAAATTTCCACTTATTTTAGGTATGAAAAAATATCCTTCTGTAAAGAATTCTGACAAAATTTTAGAGTAAACTGAGACTTTCCTAAACATATAAAATCTGTGGAATTCAGCATTCCAAGATCTTTCCATTTAGCAGAATCACTTGATTGCCTATGTTGTGCAGGCAAAAGGTAATGAAATATCTAAGGGATGAAAGGAATGTGCCAATCCTCTTTCCCTCATGGAATTCCCAAAGTCAATGCAATGCAGCTAGCACCTGGTACAGAGACTGCAATGCAATTTCAGAGCTGACATTCCTAGGGAGGGACTTGGAATAAACCTAGATCATTCCTAAAGCTCTACAACACAATCCTCTGTAATCCAAGCAGTCAGCTGTGTCATTGAGACTATGCAAGCATGCAACAACTGCTAACACACAAACATATACTACAGTTTCTGTACAAGGAATGTGTATGAATGGGTCTGTGTACATATAAAGAAACAAAACTCAATCCACAGTAAACTCTAAAATGCATGACTATCAATAATTCATCAATGTATTAATTATTCAAATATTTACTGAATATCCACTCTGTGCCAAGCACTAAAACAAGCATCAGGGATACATCAGTAAACTGGAAAGATGACATCTGTGCCCCCATGTATTATCTCCAGTTTAAAGACACTAACATAGAAAGTCATTTTTATACAACCATCTACAGTAGGTAAGGTGATGAGGAAGAAGCATTCCAGGCAAAGAGTAATTAATGGTAGCAAACTACATAGTGCAGTTGTGAAAACTGGAGTGTGGGGGAGGGAGTATGGCCCCAGGATTGGTTTGTTTTTGGGGAATGCAGAGCGTGCATTTCTTGAGTGCCATGCCAAGAAATTCAGATTTATCTTGGTGGCAACTAGAAGCCATTAAAGAATAACAATTTCAAGAATTTTTTCTTTCAGATAAATATGTACTTTGAATTTTCTGGATTATGGGCAAGGGAACAAATAGTTAAACCAGGGACATACAAAATATTCACTAGGCCACTAAATAATGTGATTCTCCAGCCTCAATAAAACAAAACAGTCACTTATTAATTCTTTTTTCAAGGAATTCAAATGGAAAATATCCTGCACAATATTAATAACTGACATTTTTATTAAGCTTTACTATTTACAAATCAATTTTAACACAAACTGTTAACATTCACACTGCTTTATAAAATTAAAGATTGAAGACATACGTTAACTGAAAAACTGCCCTTGTTCTAACATTCAAATTATATATGAATGAGAGAATGTAACTAATTTACTCCTTAGCTGAAAATAATTCGAATTAGTTTTCTGTGGCTTCAACAACATCTCTTTCCAGCTCTAATTTCACTACCTCAGGCAAAATCACCTTCATTCCTCACCTGAATTTTTGCAAAGGCCTCTTCACTGGTCATCCAGTCTCTGGTTTTATCTAACATCAATTAAATCTGCATAAACAGCCAAAGACAATTTTTTTCTAGAGCATAAGCAAATCTTATCACATCACTACTCTGTTTAAAAATCTTCCAATGGTTTTCCTGTTGTATTCAAATCAAAGTTAATCTCCCTCACATGGCATAAAAGGTTCTTTTGCAGTGACCTCTGCTTTACTCTCCTGCCCATTCTCTTTTTGTAATCACCCAATGATTACCCTCCTACCCTAAGCTTAGGCCATACTGAACTCTGTAGTTCCTCAAATCCTTTTATTTTGGCAAATGATGCTGCCTCAGGCCCAAATATTTCTGCCTATCGCTCTCACCCCCTGTTTGCCCAGCTAACACTGACAGCTTCCAATTTCAATTTAGATGTCTCATTCTAGTAAATAATATCCACAGGCACAAGAAAAACCATCTCATTAAGAGATACACAAGATAGATTGGATAATTGTGCCCAATTTTTCAATTCCTTCCTGTTATAGAATTATACAGCTACATACTATGCCAAAAGATTTTGCAGTACTTACCAATAGAGTAGGCAAAGTATATTTCCCTGCCTCATTGATACTGGACTTGGTCATGTGACTTTCTTTTCCCAACAATGTGGGCAGAAGTGAACTCATGCCATATTTGCATCAGGGCCTTAAGAGCTTTCGTGTGCAGTTTGTTTCTCACCTCTCTTATGCTTCTGCTATCTTCATAAGAAGATTATGCCTGAGTAACTGCTAGTACCAGATACAGAGAGCAGACCAAGGAGCTTGGAGTCAAATCCAGCTGAACTCAGCCATGCTCTGCTGGGATCAGGCAAATTACAGCTGACTTACCGGCTCATAAGGGGGAAAAAAATTGTTTTATGCCACTGAGATTTTCAAATTACTTATTATATAGCATTACTGCAGCAATAGCTGATTGATACAAAGCATTTCCAATAAAATTTTACTTTTAATTATCAAAATGTATATTTATATTGTTTTGATTGGATACTAATAAACAATCAAAAAAATTTTAAATGCTTAGTTACAGAAACTAAAATAAATTTTATTTCAATTTCAACTTATATACCCATTTTAGGTGCAGAAAAGTATGATATGGTTTAGATGGTCAATAAAATACTACATTAGGATAAAATTCTATGAGGGAAGTGGAATAGAAATACAAATCCAAAGAAAAACAGAAATAATTTAAAATCTCAGCTGTCAAGAAAAACTTGTCCATGTAACTTTTAAAAATGAAGGATGGCAGATAATAAATCACTTATAGTATTTAGATTCCTGGATACATTCAAAAGAATGATTTTACAGTTTTATATTAAAATATCATTATTTATAACACATCAGAAATTATATAATTTTCATTAAACTGGTGAACAAAAACAATTTTAAATGTCACCCAAAAAATGTGCAAGGGAGTAGAGTAGGTAGCTATTTTTTCTTTTTGTGTACAGTTCCATCAATTTTAACATATATACAGATTTGTGTAATCACCACCACAATCAGGACACAGAATAGTTTCATCCAAACAACTCTTGTGCTGTTTCCTTTACAGTCACATCCTTTCCCCACTTAGGTAAGTTTTAGAAGTTCTTTACGTATAGAAAAAGTTTGAAGACCATGCTGTATTACAGTAACTAGTATGATTTGCTAGCCCAATTACTGAGGCTTCAAATTTTCATCCAAATTCTGGTTCATTTAGTAATATTAATAATAGAAATATTAATAAAGCCAAAAATATTTGATAAGAACTGGTAGAAATCTACTGAGGCCAAATAGTATATCCAAGTCAATCAACAATGAGTTGATTATAGTGTCTTGCAGTCAAGACTTGAGTTTCTCCACAATATCAACAGAGGATGATAATAGTATAATTTCATTTAAAAACTAGTCTTTGATGAACACACAACTATGTGTTTATACCAAATACCACTGATTGTACACTTTGGATGAACTGCATGCTTTTACTGTGTCAATAATATTGATTTGTTTAAAAAAAAAAAAACTAGTCTTACCTTTAAATAGAAATGCTTGCATATACTGGATAGTATTGAAAGACTTCAGAGTTAGTATTTTCTATTTTCTGCTTGCCTTAATTTTTTCAGAAAGTTGAGACAGATAAATATCAATTCTAAATGGAATTCCAAGTGAAAACCAGAAAAATATAGCATAAACAAGAATAAACCCTTTGTACAAAAGAGGATTGTTGTTGTTGCTTTGTTTTATTTCTTTTTCCATCTGAAGTCTTCCTTGGGTAAATTTAACCCTTGAATAAGGGTATCACATAATAAAGGAAGATGGAGGACAGGAAAATTCTACTCAAGTGACCAATCTGTATCTGATCTCCCTACTAGAATAATTACCATTTTGCAGGAAATACTAGGCATACTGGATAATTTTTAAATATATCTGATATGGGGACAGTAGCTGGGGAAGCTTCTGGTGTGGCAGAATCACTTTGAGATTAATTTCCTGGTAGGTCAGCACATGGCAGTGGTATATAGATGACTGGTGATAGCTTTTCTGGTAAAGGGAACACACACAGGGCTTCTCTCCAGTGTGGATTCTCTCATGAGTCCGCAAGTTGACTTTGTGACTGAAGGACTTTTCATATGTGCTGCACTTGAAAGGTTTGTTTTCATTTTTGTTTTTTTGAGGTACTGGGGCCTGGGGATTGAACCCGGGACCTCATCTGTGGGAAGCCAGCACTCAACCACTGAGTCACATCGGCTTCCTTGAATTGATTTTTCATTTGTTTTGCTTGTTGCTTGTTTTTGTTTTTTTCAGGAGGCACCAGGAATGGAACCTGGGACTTCCCATGTGGGAGGCAGGCACTCAACCACTTGAGCCACAACCGCTCCCCTTGAAGGGCTTCTTCACTGTGTGAATCTTCTGGTGCACATGTAGGTCTGATGTCTGGAAGAAACTTTTGTGATACGCAGCACAAACAAATGGTCTCTCACTCCTGTGTCTTCTCTGGTGGGCATCTAACTGAGAAAGATACCTAAAGATCCTGGGGCAGTCCTCACATCCGTATGATTTGGGGGGTGGGGGGGGAGGTCTATGGACTCTTTCTTGGTTTACACCACACCTGAATGTTCCATCATTGCTTTGGTCAGTAGGGACAGACTTTAGGCTGGTCTGATCTGGCCTAGAGAGAATCTGTGGTCCCACCTCCACAAGGACATCTTGATAGAGAGTCTTCCAGGGATCCTTCCTGGGATCTGGAGAAGCCAAGCTCTGCTCTTCTGGAGTTGTGCAGGTTCTCCCAAGAAACATTCCACTCTTCAGGCTTAGGGCTATTAGCTTCCTGAATAATAACCAGGGAAGGTACTTGATTGCCTCAACTAGTAATACTGTTATTTACTTGACTGGTTTTCACAGAAATGTTGCTGCTGTCTTCTTTATATTCATCTCCTTGTCTTGTTTGAAGGGGAACAGCTTATGAGACCCTGGAAGGCGGTCTTCATCCTCTCTCCTCTTGGGGTTCCTGCTGGTATGTGTTCCATGACATGAATAATGACTTCTCTTAAGGGCATATTCTCAGAGAAGAGAGTTTTCTGTCCCTGCATGTGGACATGGACAAAGTCAGGTGACTTCATGCAATCCTTAGTCAGATCTTCCATGA
This sequence comes from Cabassous unicinctus, assembly GCA_029593785.1. Lineage (NCBI taxonomy): Eukaryota > Metazoa > Chordata > Mammalia > Cingulata > Chlamyphoridae > Cabassous > Cabassous unicinctus. The sequence continues at coordinate 8,008 of JAQZBX010057509.1, forward strand.
GTTTCTCCAGGTTTCTTCCACATGAATCCCATTTCTCTCTCAAAATGGACCTGTTTCTGCAGTGACCATTTATCATATACAGTTCCAGAACCAACTGAGAAATAATTTCTTCCTTGCTGTGTTTTTCTGGCTGCAGCCACAAGTAAAATACCTTATGGAGTCTTTTTAGTTCCTGCCTTGCAAATGAACCATTGTTAGTTTGATTTAACCTGAGCTGAGGGCTATTGAACTTAGATTTCCCCTCTTTCTTCTGGACACCAGGTCCTTGGATGGGTTTAAACTCTAGATTGACCCAGGATCACTCCTGGATTGGTCATGTTGAAAGAGGTTCCAAGATCTAAAGCCATGCTTAGCAAGATTTCTCAGAAAGATTCAACCTCCAGTATTCAGGCTCTGCTGAATTGTATTTCTGGGAATCTGTTTTAATAACTGGAAGATGCTTGAAGACTGTAAGCTCTTTCTATGTTGACCCTCTGAAATGGGTGTTCCCAGACTGCATGCTGATCAGTGTGTGACTTGATTTCTGCCCTGGATTCATCTGATCCAAAGAGGGTTTTAACCAATCCTCAAAACACCAAGCATGCCACCACTAGCAGAAGAATCAACATTATGACCAAGAGACTTTATAAACAATTATGAGAAATATAAGCAGAGAAAGTCAAGTATAGGAAATAACTTGAAGTAGTTCTTGTTGAATTATTTAAGGACATTATTTTAATTCTATCTAACTCTATAGAAAAACATGGTCTTTATAACAAAGGTAGATTATTTTAGTCATTGTAACAAAACAGCAAATAATACATTTATCTAAAAAAACACACAATACAAATCCCCAATATAATTGTATTTGAGAATAACAAAGAATTAAATGGAAAGGGGGAACTTAAAAAATAAACGATATTATCATTAATGAATAAAAACAGTAATTCATTCATTCCAAAAATTTTAAGCAGCTACTCTGTCCAAGGGACTACAGTTCTGATATAACAAGATTGGGGACTGCCTCTATAATTCTTGGCCACATGCAGAGAATCAAAGTGATAATTTTATAACCCAACCTCTTTTTTGTTTTTTGTTTACTAACGTCTTAATAACAACACACCACATTTTGGACCCCATTTATGGCAGGGTTTTAGTGTTTGCTAGATACTATGGGGGATATAAAGATGAAAGATAAAGAGACCCTGCTCTCAAGGAGCTTAAGCTAAAGATTTGGTTAGAATAAATTCATTTTATACTGTTATGAAATAAAGTACAGCAACTTAATTATACTACACCTAGGTATAAAGAATAGAAATAAACTTCTCTAAGGGACTCTGTGAAACCTCAAATAATGAGTTTTCATGCACTCAGAAAACTCCTGCATAATTTATTTTCTCTTTTCTGAAAAAGAACAATAAAATCATTGATGGAGAAAAAACTCAAACCTAAGATTGGTCACAGATGTTCCTTATTGAATATTGATATTTTTCCAAAATAAAAAATAAAAAAATCACAAGAAACCACAAACAGAAACTAATCACTGAGCTAGAGTGCAAAATAATTCATTGTAACATGAAAAGCAAATTAATTCACCTTAAAAATAATAAATAACGCTGACAGCATTTTCAAATAGCAAAGTCTGCAAATAAAAGACGATAGATGCTACACTTTAAGAAAAGGTAACTCCTTAATCAGATCTGGTCCTAGGTAAGATTGTAAAGTAGGCCTTGCTTGGCATCCTCCTTTCCTGACCCTTCTTGGTGACTCTGTGCCATTACCTCTCAGGGTCTTTAACCTCTCATGATATTCCTACCACTCTGTGCATGCACACATACATGTACGTATATACATGCTTCCAAGCCAGTCTTTTTCTACCTAAAGGGCTAAAGTGATTTTATCTTTGATTGCAGGGTGGGAATAGTGGGGAGAGAACAGATTCCATTTATTTTAACTAAACAGAAACTAACGGTTGGGGGTGTTTACTCTCAGATCTAGGGCAGGGTCTCCAAAACAATTGTGCTCTAGGGTCTTAGTACTTAAAAGATAATCTGATGAGTAACTTGTACTAAAATAAAATGTTAATGTACAAATAATGGCAATGAATTTCTCCCTACAGAAATACTTACATCTGATTAGGTTACACAGTTAAAAATAAAAGAAATGCCCTAAAGAAAGAATTTTAGGCATTAACAAGTAGGCAGGGACACATTGCTGGTGTTCCTCAAATCATGCCATATAGCCTATTTTATCAACTATTACAAATATATATGGAACAGCCTGAAAGTAAGCAACTCTTCTGAACATACTAAATCAACAGGTCAGACAAATGTCCACCCATTTGTTATGGAGAACTTTGCTTTGTAAAATGTGAGTATAACAAGCCCCATCTAGATATTTCTAAATTATTCAAAATTCCAAATTATAAATAAATGTCTTAGTTTAAAAAAAAAAACAAAAAAACTACTTCCATATGTAAAAATGTCTTACATAATACTTGTAGGATTCTTCCAAAACAATCAAGAAATGGTTTTGAAAGCATGTACTAGGAAATAGCTCATATCGAGGAAATAGCTTATAATATTATAGTAACAAATTTTATACCTAGAAAGTCTTTCAATGGCTTTTTAGAAATAATAACCCTTCAATCTGCCCAAAATAATATCAAGAGTGAAGGAAGAGGATCTAGAAATCAAAAGAAACTTAAAATACATATCAATTGCATTAGAGAACACATTATTGAATATCACATCAATTATCATATATATCATTGCAATGTATAGCTCTTATCTAGATACTAATTCAAACAAACTGAAAATGAATGACATTTGAATACTCAATAAGTCATTACATAAAAGCAAAATAAATAAGGATATATTATACCTCCCCTCCCTCAAAGCCTCAAGTATGTTACTTGCAAGAAAAACAACACATTAGTAAACTAGCATTTTTAGTATGTTAGTCCTTATTAATAAAATGGATATGTTCATATCAAATTTTATGTAAAGCAAGAAAAAAAGCATTTCCCATTTTTTATATACTGATATATAAATACATATACATATATGCCTTACAAGCAGCTCCAGAGCCTCCCTTCACTAATAGGTTCTCTTCCTTTGTTTTCCTCTGATTTTCCCTCCCCTCCACTATATATCTTGGGAACATTATTATTCCCCTACTCCTACCTCCTTTCTTTAGAACACTGAATAAGAGGTTTATACACACCCCAATACCTGCAGACCAATGATGAACCCAAAGTCTTTCCAAAACTATTACAGTTCCTCTTTGATACTCCCTTAGCTCCCATTCCTGAACTTGTATGTACACTTGAAAGTGAATTTAAATACTTTGAAATATGTATTATTTCATTCAGTCCATGGTGTACTCTTAAAACCTTCTACAGCTTTTTTATAACTGCTCTACTTTTCTTCTGATTCTAAGCAAAAATGAAAAGATAGAGAAATATAAAAGGGAACTTATCCCCTGTAAATCATTTCCTCTTTGTTATTCCCTGTAAAATTTCTTAGAGTACTTTTTATTTCAAAAAACAGGAGAAAAGATACGAAATTGTGTGGTTTTTTGGTGGGGTGGGGCAGCACAGTTGGGCAGGGTAAAAAAGATACATAGCTTACAGCAGCAATAAGAAGTTGTGGATACCCAATTTCAGAGAGAGAAAAAATAAAGAGGCAGGATGGTAGATCAGGTTCATAGATGTCCAGCCAGCTAGCTCCTTTACCTATTCCCTTGATTGCTTGAATGGACCTTCTGTTCCCTGCCCAGCCTCAGAACACAAAAGCCATCACCAGTAACTTGGAGTTGGTAGAGACCACACTTCCAATGTCAAGAATGTTTCACAAAAATAAAAGCTTAGTAAGTATCTCAGCCTTAACAAGAGTATTAGAACAGACTATGGGTACAAGTTTGAAGCTACCTGAAAGAAACAAATCAGCTACCTGAGGTATGGGTGAGGAGGGGGGAACTACTCTTCTTTTAGAAACTGGATGTTTAAATAGATGGCTTTAAGGAGTAAACATCTAGCTCTTAATTTTAGTCTCCTAGCAGACAGATATCCTAGGAGGTTTTACTACTGTCTGGTATGCCACTATCTTGTAAGTCTAATAAATGGGAATGTGAGCTAATGCCCCAAGCAGTGAGGCATATAGACTGATTAAATGGAATGATGAAGTAAATTAATAAAGGAGCTTACAGGCTATCCAAATTCTTACCATAGTCGTTAAAGTCAAGAGGTCATAAGAAATTAATCAAAAATCAATTAATATTCCTTTTTAACTATATGCATAGAAAATTTCTTCAAGTTCTAAGAATATCTTACCTTGGCAGATGAAGGCAAACATATTCAAGTGCTATTCAAGAAAACAAAAGTAATGAAGCAGCAGCAGTTTTAGTTTTTAGTGTTGCTATATTTTCCTATCCTAAGAAAAATACAAGCAGTCAAACACTTATGAGAAATAAAATCCTGCTCTGATGTGCCAAATTTAGGAGTAAAATCAATAGAAAAATAAGCTTTAATTTAACACCTAATCTAGGGGGAAAAGATGGACTAGTGAGGCACAGGTCCCTGTTTCTAAAAAGAACAGGTATTAAAACACTAAGATGACTGAGCCTGTTAGCAAGCTGGGCTGCTACACTAAGCATCCTAATTATTCCAAAGATGCCCTGAGATCCAACCCAACCCTTCTAGCTTCTGCCAAAGAGGCAAAGAAACAGACAACTCCAGTTTCAAGAATAGTCATGACATACCATCCTCAGGCAAACACAGTCTTCTTCAGGGAAGCTCTAGGTTTTAGGAAGCACCTTGCCCTGGGACTAAGGCAGGATTCAGAAGGGTTCAGTTCTTACTACTGTTTCCTTTCTTATCTGAAACCCAATAAATGTACTTGTAATAATATATCAGGGGTTACACAGAATAAGATAAACAAATTTTGGCAATAAAAGGTTCAAGCTCCAAAATGCAAAAGTCTACTGAAAGTAACAACTGTATTAAAGCTTATACTGACTTAAGCTCTTGCTCATATGCCAAATAAATATACTTCTTTTCTAAATTTTCCTTTTTTTGTTGTTGTTGTTATGAGAGCTACCATTCTATCAGGCTTGAAACTTGCAATTATCCTTTGATTCCTTCCTCCTCTTATCTACAATGATCAGCTTTCACCAAGCACCTAGAAACAACTGTCTTTATGCAACTGGTGCTACACTCTCAAAAACAGCCTGCTTTCTTATAGGTTTTAAATATTTCACTCATTATGCTATTCTATATAATATCACTCATGTGGAATAGTGTGTAGCAAGACCTTTTCGACAAGGATTGTGTAAAAGGTAAATGTCTCTTTGCCCAGCTTAAGATTAAATTAACTATAGACCTATGGCCAGAGTACAAGTTAATAAAACTTTATGGTATTTCAATATAGATATACTTGAAACAGTCTTTGAAAAACTAACTTTTGTAAAATGGTTTATATTCAACAAACAAGAATTGGAAGGTATTTCAGCACTTGCATACAGATGTATCTCCAGGCATATGGAGATTCTGTCTCCCATCTAATAGTTAAACTGCTCTTTAAAAAAAGGAGGGGGGCGATAACAAAAACACAGCAAATGTGAGCATCATGGCAATTCATTGTAATTCCAGGGTCACAGAATTTTAGAGAGAGAAGAAACTTCATAGATTATCCTAATTCAACCTCCATTTTAAAGGATAAGGTACTGAGATACAAAAAGAGAGATTAAGAGATTCATCCAAGGTATACTAGTTAATAACTATGCATATTGAATTATCTCCTAAGAGTGAACTCCATAAAAGCTGATTTTCTATAGATAGGTGGCTCTGGCAGGGAAGAGCTGACCTACACTAAAAAAAAGTCGTCAGAAAAGTCTTCAATCCCAAAGCCTAATTAAAAATTTTACCTAAATAAATTTGGATTTTCACACAATTGTAACTTATATAATAAATTTTTATATTACTTAGATTCGTGAGCAAAAATTCCCAGAAATTTTCAGTATGCTTATACTTTCCTTGACTATTGTTTCTCCTAAACTAAATTTAAATTAGGAACAGAGAACTTATGGTAAAATGAGTAAGATTCTAAATTTTTAAAAGAAAGAAAATCTAAAATAAAGCCTTCTCATAGGAACAAATAATGTATCACCCACTAAGTCATTCATTCTAAAGAACATCCAGATTACACAACTTTTGACGTAAGACTATAAAAGAAAAGCAACATAGATAAAAAGAGAGTGACAATCAGGAAACACAACTGCATTAGCAACACCTTACATCTTAAGTAGGAATGCAATTTAATGAGTCACTGACTTAAAATTTGCTAAACGCCAATGTACTAATCTGGAAAGCTAAGGTTTATATAATCTTGCCCAACTACTTAACAAATCCAGTTAATTCCTCCATATAAGGACAAAACCTGCAATTCGAATCTTCCTTCCCAACATCCTAATCACTTAATAAGTAATAGCATTATATGATTTATGACTGCTATTTATAAATACTCATTGGAATTCTGATTTTTTCACAAGTCAAGTTTTAAATAATTTTCACTTTGGGAAGGCAAAGAAATGAAATTAAAAAGTCCAGAATATAACATCACACAACATAAATATTAGGAAACAAGAGCTACAGCTACCTTAAAGGCTTTCTGTAATAGAAAGTGCCTACGAAGAACTAGCCCAGAGTTGTAGGTACTAAAGTAAATAAGACATGATCATTTACCTTCCAGGACCTCACATACTAATAGGAGAAAGAAAAATGTAAAACAGCTATTATAATACAGAGAAGTGGCCTGAATATTTTGGTACCATAGAGGAAGAGTACCTCCTAGTATAAACTAAGTAGAGAAGGTCTCTTGAGAGGATTCTTGGCATGAGTCTTAACATCGAGTTAGTCATAGAAAAGCATGCTAACAAACAAACAAAAAACCCACCGTAATATATTTATTCCTTCATACAAGAAATGTTTCTTGACCACCAGGCACACACCATGTTCAGAGAGCTACGTGTATTTTAGTATGGCTAGAGCCTAGGGAGCATATATGGGACTGGGCAGGCACCAGATTATGAAAGGCTTGGATGCTCTGCTAAGGAGTTTGAACCTCATCCTGAAGATGGTAGAAAATCAATGAAGGCTGTTAAGCAAGGAAGTAACAAGATCGGAGTTGTATATACCATGACATTAACTCTGAGGAGCCGGGATACAGGCTACAGAGGAGAGGGATGATCAACTGCCAAGGTCTAAAACCTTTCTTCTCCCTTGATCAGTCATCTCAGACTCCATTCTAGTGAGGTACAAAATTTCAGTGCCAGGAACAGGCAAGAGAGAGAGGAGTGGTAGCAGAGAGGAAAAAAGAGCTCCTTTGGCCAAGGGTATAAGATCATCTCAAAGGAACTACTCGTGTTTTAAACAGAAAATTAAACCAACAAAATAAAACTGGAACATGTTAATATTTTATATGAAATTTAGACATATTTTTCTACTCTGGCAAACATTAAAATTGATAAATATTAGTTCATATTATATTAAATTATAAGTCCCTCATTCTTCCTTCACATTCTAAGAACTCTTCAAAGCCTACCCTCCATCACAAAGCTAAATGCTTACAAACACAAAGAAAAAGCACGGTGACTATTATCTCATTGCAGGAGAGAGGAGAATTGTATCCCAGATGGATATCATCCAATAGCTAAATATCCTTTCCTAAAGATTTGGAATGGTGCAAACTGCCACCATAAAGAATGCACATGGATTCGGGCAAACACATTCTAATAGCACAGCTGTCTGCCCAGACATGCCACTGAAAGAATAGTACATTCCTATTTGTCCCATTCACCACCACCTTAAGCCCTCTTACAAAAGGGAGTTTAAAACAAAACTGTCATATTTAACCCTCCTAATGTGTGTGTGTTTTCACTAAAATCAATTAGGTAATAATAGCAACAGTGAATCCTCTGTTTTAGTTTCCGGCTGCTAAAACAAATACCATACAATGGGTTGGCTTAACAATAGGGATTTATTGACTCATGATTTCAAAGGCTAGAAGGCTTGATTCCTTTCAGGGTTGGTATCTGCTGGCTGGGCAGTAATCTTTGGGGTTCCTTGGCTTTTCCATCACATGGCAACGCACATGGCAGCGTCTTCTCTTTTCTCTTACAGGTTCTATTGCCTTCCAGCTCTGGCTACTCCCTGTGGCTTCTTTCTCTGTGTCCCATTTCTTTTGGGTATAAGGGCTTCCGCCATATTGGATTAAGGCCCACCCTCATTTAGTTTGGGTACACCTTAACTAATAACATCCTCAAAGGTCCTATTTACAAATGGGCTCACACCCACAGGATCAGGGGTTGGAACATGAACATGTCTTTTATGGGGGAAATGATTCAGTCCCAAAAACCTTATAACATCCCCTTACCCCAGAGTTAAGTCTCTGAAGATTTCTGAAGAGGAAAATGATTTTATTCATGAATACTTCTCTTAAAGTGGTGTCTTGAGACTGCCATTTTAGGTTCAAAAAGAAGGAAATAACCAGTGTTTTAGTCCCCTAGACTGCTTAAGCAAATACCATGAAATGGGTCAGGTTAAACAATGGCAATTTATTTTCTCATAGTTTGAGGTTAGGGAAAAGTCCAAATCAAGTGTCATCAAGGAAATGCTTTATTCCCAAAGACTGGTATTCTGGGGCTGGCTGCTGGTGAGCTTTGGTTCTTAGTTTGTCACATGGCAAGGCACATGGCAGCATCTCTGGGTCACTCCCTTCTCTTCTGGATTCCATTGGTGTCCAGCTTCTGGATGCTCCCTCTGTGGCTCTCTCCCTTTCTCTCTCTCTCATGTATGAACTCATTCTACTTATAAAGGACTCCAGTAATAGGATTAAGACCCATCCTGGGGAAGCAGATATGGTTCAAGCAGTTGGGTGCCCACCTACCACATGGGAGGTCACAGGTTCAGTTCCCATTGCCTCCTAAAGAAGACGAGCAAGACAGTGAGCTGACGTGATGCAAGATGACGCAACAAAGAAACACAGCGAGGAAAACATAATGAGAGACACAACAAGCAGGGAGTGGAGGTGGCCCAAGTGATTGGGTGCCTCTCTCCCACGAGAGGTCCCAGGTTTGGTTCCCAGTGCCTCCTAAAAAGAAGACAGCAGACAGCAAGCACAAACAATGGGGGGGGGGGGCAGTTAAATAAATAAATAAAATCTTTTTTTAAAAAAGACCCATCCTGACTGGACTGGGCCACATATCTTAACTGAAGTAACCCCATCAAAAGGTCCTACTTACAATGGGCTCATACCCACACAAACGGATTAGATTTAAGATGTTTTTCTGGGGAGGGGACATCACCATCCCAGACTCCTCAGGATTGGGGGAAGAGCTATGGACTAGAGTGGGCTTACTGGTATTCTATTATAGACATATTGTGATTCAAGCAATAGAAGAAATCACAACTTTGATGTGGAGCCAGTGGCCACTGGACGCTCTAGGAGCAGGGAGAGGGAAAAGCAGCTGTAATACAGGGGCTTTTTCGGGACTTGGGAATTGTCCTAAGTCACATTGCATATAGGCCATTTTATATCATCATATAACATGCAGAACTGTGTGGGAGAGAGTGTGGTCTACAATGTGAACTATGGTCCATGCTTAATGGCAAAGCCCCAGGATGTATTTATCCTTTGCAGGTGATGTGCTACACTAATGAAGGATGTTTATGCGGGAGTTGTGGGAGGTGGGGCATACGGCAATCCCTATATTTTTTGTGTAACATTTATGTAATCTAAGTATCTTTTAAAAAATATATAAAAATTTATTTTTTTAAAAAAGATGTTTTTCTGGGGTACATATAGCTTCAAACCACCACAAGTTACTAACGTCTCAGAAATTTGATGCAGTATGATAGAAGTACTAAGAATCAGAATAATAAGGTCTGAGTCCTAGGTAG
>JAQZBX010057510.1:0-17929 GCA_029593785.1 Cabassous unicinctus
TTAAGGTTATTTGGCATGAAGGAATTAGCAGCCTGAGGAGAAGAAATTCTACCCTTATATAAAGCCAAAAGGTGTACAAATCTAGAATGCATTGCCTATTTCACATAACTGGAGAAAACACAGGATGATAATTGATGCCAATAATCAAATAAAATATGGATAGAAAAATATTTTAAGAAAATACATGAAATAGGTAATGTTAAAACCATTTCAAATTGTGGTGCCTGCAGTAATTTCTCCCTTCTATGAATTTCCGTACCACTTATCATCCCCACCACTATTTAACACTCCCTCTTTATCTCCGGGCAATAGTGGCTCTCATTTTATGACATATATCCACTCTTTCTTACTTATAATTCAGAAGTATTTGTCACAGTTCACAATGTTGTACAGTCACTACCTTTCTCTAGTTTCAAAATTTTCTCATCACAGAAGAAAACCCTATACCCACTAAGTAAATACTCTTCATTCCTCCCTCTCACCATCACCTGGCAAACATTAATCTTCTTTCTGACTGTATGGATTTACTGATACTGGATATTTCATATAAAAAGAATCATATAATATATGACCTTTATATCTAGCATCTTTCATGTAGCACAATCTTTTTGAGGTTCATACATGCTGTAGTATGTATTAGTACTTAATTCCCTTTTATCGCTGAATAATAATTCATTGTATGTATATTCCACAATTTCTTTATTCATTCATCTGTTGATAGACCTTAGGATTGTTTCCACTTTTTGGCCACTATGAATAATGCAACTACATATATTCATGTACAAGTTTCTGTATGGATATATATTTTCATTTCTCTTGGATATGCATTGTGACAGTTTGGAGTTATTTTATGAATTCCCAAAACAAAAAGATCATGTTCTTGAACTAATCCATTCCTGTGGGTGTGAGACTCTTTTGATTGGGCTACATCAGTGAAGCATAACTCAGATTCTGTCCTCTTGCTGGGTCTTATATAAATGGAGACAGAGAGACACACAGAAAAAGGAAGGTCCCATTTTGATCCGGCCTTGTGATTTAGGACTCAAGGATTACTAGCAGCCAAAGCTTAAGCATGAAGCCCCCAGGAAGCTAGACCCATGGAGAAGTTCAAGGCTGAAGAGATGAGCCATATGCCTGATAGCCAACAGCTGAGCTCCAGGGGACAGTAGATTCTGGAGGGGAAGGCAGGGAACTCAGCCGAGATCAGCCACCATCTCTGCCACGTGGCAGGTCACCAGGTTCACCAGTAGCTGACCTTGGTGAGAAAGCGTCTCTGATGCAGCTTTGATTTCGATGTTTTATGGCCTGAGAACTATAAGATTTTACCCTAAATAAAATCCCCATTACCAAAGCCAACCCATTTCTTGTACTTTGCATCAGCAGCCCTGTGGCAAACTAAGACATATACCTCGGAGTAGAATTGCTTCATCATATGATAATTCCATGTTTAACTTTTTGAGGAATGGCCAATATGTTTTCCACAGCAGCTACATCAATTTCCATTTCTATTTGCCAATCTTCTAATATTTAGAGGCAAATTAGAGGAAATGACAAACAAAGGAGACTAAGAAGGAATAACTCAGTAGTTAAGAGAAACATCAAAAAGTGCAGAGTTGTGGAAGCCATGAGAGAGAGAAAAAAGTATTTTATTAAATAGAATACTGACATAGCCAAATGCTGTTGACAGGTCAACTAAAACAAGGGCGTAGTTGGAACTCATGCCTAACATATCCTAAACTTAAAATAACAAGATTAATTCTAAGTGTCACCTGGTGGTGAGGATATGTTTACATAATCTAATGGCAAGATTGGTTATGGTTTGCTCAGTGGTTGAGTGGAGCCTGCATTGAACGTACCTGAAATTGAGAGGGTTGGGGCAGGGGAAGTCTAAGAGGCAGAGGCCTTTCATTTACCTCAGATTCCCTAAACTCCTGGCATAGAGTTAATGAAAAGCAGGCATCTGCTATGTTTGTTAATTGATCATCACATCAATAGAATTAAGGAATTTGCACATGATAATGGGGTTGAATACTTCATATAAACTCATTTGGAAAAATGAAGGATAAAATATATGATTAAAGTTTATGAGATTTTGAAGGATCTAATCGACTGAATGCAAGTGTGGTCATTAAATGCCTAATTATTTGTATGATGGGGACTTCTTTAAACTTGAAAGAGACAATTGGGAGTTAATAGAAGATTAATAAGACTGCTAATAAAAAGTTAATACATTCTGAGATCTAAAATGGCAGGATGGGCTGGAAATATATGTAGGCTTGAGAAGAGTTGAGAGAAATTGATGGATGATAAATCCAGAGAGGACATATAATATAATTCAATTCCATAAGCATTTTGGAGAAATCCTATACCTGTCTGAGGTTGATATTATGGAACAAATTAAGATTCTCCTATGAGCTCCTCTGCATTTACCCCTTAAGAACTTAATGATGATCTGAACTGACAGAGATTCTGGGTCATGTATCATTTCTCACATTTTCAAAGATGGAAAATATTTAGAAGGGGAGCACAATTCCTCTAGTACCTTGTAACAAAGAATGTTTCTCCTCTATTTGGGAAGATTGTCTTTAGAATCAAGTACACAACTTTGGAGTATACTTGGCAACCCCAATCAACTGATTCAAACTTGGAATTAATCGAGTAAGGGATATTACATCCAAATAGCTGTCACTCACAAGCAGAAGAATATGGATTTTCCTTATGGTTTCCTAATGGTTTGCATTCCATTGGTGACTGGTAAAAGCATCTTTGAAGAAGAATGGAAGGAGATTTTTTTCTATTGAAAGTCCTAGATTTTAGTCTAAATTATACATTGTACCATCAAAATAACCTAAAAAATTTTCAAATTCTGTGCATTTTTAGATATTTTGTATAAAAGATGCCTAACAAGTTGTTTGTTATGGAATTTCACTGAGTTGATCATTTTCTTTATGATGGGAACGGATGTGGCTCAAGCAGTTGAGCACTTGCCTCCCACATGGGAGGTCCCAGGTTCAGTTCCCAGTGCCTCCTAAAGAAAACAACAAGCAAACAGACAAAAGAGAAAACTGAGGGGAGCCAATGTGGCTCAGTGGTTGAGTGTTGGCTTTCCACATATGGGGTCCCAGGTTCAATCCCTTGTCCTGGTACCTCAAAAATAAATAAATAAATAAATAAATAAATAAATAAAAATAAGATACATTGAATAGTTACTTTCAGTCAATGACATTAATGCTGCATATTTTTCGTTCAGTGTTTTATTTGGTTAAAGTTCATTTTTCTATTTTCACCCTTTCAATTACTAAATAATAGTAGAAATAAGGTCCAAGATATCTTCAATAGTGATTTATATACAAATTCTACATAGATTTAGCACATATGCCTGTTTTTGTGTAATTTAATATGAAACTTTTAAGAATAATTGAATAATTATAACCATATCTACATAAGCAATCACTGTTGATTAAAAAAAAAATTAGTTTAAAATGTTTTTAACTGAATCCATACTTGGAGTCCAAGTACTTTTATTTTTTTAAAAAGTATTTATATATATGTATATATATTTAAAATGCATATACTTCAGTTGGCTTAAAACTTTACATTTTTTTCTAGTACAGTCATCCTGAACCAATATGTGTGAATAATTTCAATTCTCTAAAAACCCTGTACAGAAATAGATTCTTGCAAAGGGGGTTAATTGCTAGTCTTTTCCTTTACCTGATAGGACAGCCTGTTTTCCACTTTCCGGTGTCAATGTGACAGCACCCCCTGGTGGCCTTTGGTAAAAGTAAAACTTAATTCAGTTAGTAAAGGTTAAAGGTGTTCACTTGTATTAGGGATATTTGCTGAATTGCATTTTCACAATGCAGATAGCTTTGCATTTCCTAATGAATATTATCAATAAAACATTTTGCAACTACAAATATCCTGGTCAGAGTACCACCAATTTTCATTGCCCTGAAATATTTATTTAAAAAGTTTACAAGTGCACTTTTGTATATAGATATACATGTATGTATAAACTAATTTGAGTTATTCAAAGTTATATTTGGTTGACAGATTTTCATTCTGGTTTGTGCTGCATATACCTGCAATTGTGGACAGAGCTTTGACTCTTACCTGGGGTTATTGTGGTATAGAAAAAGTAGGGGTTTCTGTGTGAGATGATTTAATTCAAACCCTAATTCTCCCACTTGTAAACCTTGTGACTTAGAGCAAATTACTTGCTCTTTCTGCACCTTATTTTCTTCATTTTTATGAGGATAAAAATGCCTACTGCATGTCACAAGGTAGCAAGCCAGTAATGGTCAGGTCCTCCCAATTTTTTAATGCAAGTTTTTCCTGGTGTCCTATGGCATCTGTGGTTAATAACATACATCTTTAAAATGTGTAAAACATTAACATGTGTTTATTATTGAACATTACGAATGATGTGAAAAAGCTAAGGACTCCTTGCATCAAAATGCATTATGGATGGTACTTTGAGTTAAAATAAACACAAAATAAACCAATTGATGCTCGTCTTGATAGGAAAAAATCATATACCTTCTTTGTTGTTCAAGGAGACCTGATATAAGTTAGGCATAGAGAAATTTGCAATAAATGTTTACCAGTTGATTTTTTGGATGTTCGGGACTCCTAGAAATAGCCAAATCAAGTGCTAGAGCTTATGAATGAAACCTGACAGGGTTTATATAAATGTTACTCTGTGAAGCTGTTTGTAAATGTAAAAGAAATCCCTTTTACAGTCATTTCCAAGACAACACCATCTCTATATGTGAAACTATTTCTGCAAATGTTGTCTGAATTATCAGTTGCTTTAAAAGGGTACTATAAAAAGTTATGTTAAATGAGTGAAATTTTAAAAATACTAGGGAAGTTTCCTGATAACAGGGTTTAGGGAGGAATTGCTGAACTCCTGAAAAGGTTGAGTAGAATGATAGTGAGGCATAAAACACTCAGTCGTGCTATGCACAGGAAAAAAAGACACCAGAGACAAATTCCACCTTTCACAGCAAGGTCCTGTCTGTGATATCTGGAAGCTATCTGGAAAATGTTATTTTGGCGAATGCACTTCAGAGTTCCTTGGTTTCATGCTTTAGAAAAAATCTGTTTTATGGTTCATTGAACAAAGTAGATCTTCTCCGACCACAATAGTCTGTGGTAAACTCTTTTGCCAGCAGACTCCAATATGCATTTCCATTGGCTAGGCCCTTAAATTAGCATACACGGTACACCTTCATATCATTTAACGGTTCTATATTATCTGCTCTACTAAATGGCAACTTCCTCTGGGCATCACCAGTCTTTTTCCTTTTAATGCCACATGTTATACTGATAACCAGATTAGATTTTCCAGTGTTTTTGCAATTGTTCTAAGTCAGAGTTCTCAAACATTTATGGCCATAAGAACCTCCTAAAATGGTGACAAAAATACAGATAACTTGAATTTACTCCAGATCACTGAATCATTATTTCCTTGTGAGGTGTTGGGAAATAAATATTTACAAGAGACACACAAGTATATTTATGGTCATTTAAACATTATAGGCCCATTCAACAGATTTCTATGCTTAACCTTTTTTTTTTTCCAGAACAAATTTCCATAAAGAGAATATGAGCTAAGTGAGTTTTAAACATTAAAAAATGCTAGAGATTATTAAATCTTAAAATAATGAAATTGCAGTGGTGGCCCCTCTCCCATAAATTTAAGTATCATTGTCCATACTTTAGATTGGAGTAATAAAAAGGACTCGTTTTTCAATCTACTGTGGACTTTAAGTTGGAAATGACCAACAGGTAATTTAAATAATTTAATAACTTACCCTTCTTTCTTCTTTCTTATTATTCTATTTTGTGTTGGCAGAGAACTTCCTGCGAGACTGAGAAAACACTAAGATATAAATTGTTCTGAATTTGTTAAGTTTCCATGAAAAGAAAAAGACTTAAAAGTTTATTAGTTAGCAACTGTATTAGTTTTCCATTGCTATTTATCACTAACTCCAAATTTAATGACTTAAAACAGCAGATTTTTATTATCTAACAGTTTTCATGGGTCAAGATTCCAGAACATTTTAACTGCATCCTCTACTCAGGGTCTCATAAAGCTTAAATCAAGGTGTCAGCCAGCTATGTATTCATCTAGGCCATGAATAAGGTAAAAACATGCTTCCAAATTCCCTAGGGTCATGGGCAACATTTGTTTCCTTGAGGCTGTAAGACTAAGGTCCCATTATTAGTTCCTAGAGGCCATTTTCAGTTTCCTGCCACGTGACCCCCTTCCAGCTCAACAACAGAGTATCTCCCCCATGTCAGAACCTTACATTTCAAAGCTTTCCAATTCTTCTTCTGCTACCAGCCAGAGAAAACTCAAAGCTTTTAAAAAGTTCATGCAATTAGATCATACCAACCTGGAGATCTCCATATCTTAAGGTCAATGAATGTGGGACTCAAATAACATCTGCAAAATTCCTTCATAGCAATACATAGTGTTGTGTTTGACTGAGTAACCTGAGGATGGGAACTATCTATCACAGCACTGAACGTATCAAAACATTTTTTCAACTTGCAAATGGCATAGAAATATGCCACAAAGTCTGGCCCTACATTCCAGCTAGACTTCCACAATTTGTAGAGTTTAAATGAAGAAATAAAAGTCTGGCACAGCACTCACAGGCCATTGTTGATGCTAGATCTGTAATATTTTTTTGGACCAGTATTTTCTTTGAGAATCTAACAGAAGCTCTCAACTGATTCTCCACCACCCCAAATGTTTGCATGCATACCAGGTGGTTCTTGGATCCCAAATTAAATGCTTCTGAAATAAAGAATAGGGAGCAAAATCAGATTAATCAGTGTCTGTGGATGACTCTGACAGACCTTAAAGTTTCATCAACGAACTGGAAGAAAAAGGGTAATGGGATAAGAGTAGAAAAATAGAGGAGGAATTAGAAGAAGGAAAAGTAAAATGGGAATAAAGAAGTATATAAGAGAGAGAAAGGTGCACAGAGTTCCATTATTCAGTACTGGAAAGTGCTTATCACTACTTCAGTATATGAAGGATTTAAAAAGGAGTTATTTTTAAATATGTGTGGTGGCTGTGTTTGACAGATTTTATTGGCATCTTATTTTGTTTATTTTGATATGATACAACCAGAAATTTTGTAATTATATGACATGAAGAAAATTACATTTGTTTTGTTGCAGTTTGAAGTCTAGGTTGCTTGTTAATTTTCCTGCATTTTAAAAACTCTATGAAAAGATAGCATTAGGTAGACCATAAACTGCTAGTTATGAAATGCTTTTTGAGGGTCACTAAAATTGCTTCCTGAAAGAGACCAGCATGGTGTTGTGGAAAGATTAGTATTTTTAGAGCCTGTACATTTAGAGTTCAAACAATATCTCTATAACATGACCTTGGGCAATTTAAGCCAGTTTTCTATATCTTAGTCTCTTTGTCAAAAAACTTGAGATCTATTTTCAGAGCTTTCTGCGACAATTAAATGATTAAATGTCTAGTGTGATGTCAAACTAATTGTAGGTGCTTTACAAATGTGGATTTCATCTTTTTCCTAAGAGTTTGATAGATGGCTAGTACTAATCCTGGAATTTTATGATTTCTACATATTTGCTTTGAGCTTCATGCCTTATATATCCAGAAATTACCAATTTAATATCCCTAAGATATATCTCATTAATCTGTCATTCACTCACACCTTATTTTGAAGTTAGTATCTCTTCATTTCTTTAACTAAGAGTTGTGAAGTAGAAAACTTCAGATGTTGCACTGGATAAGGAAGAAGGCAGAAGCCCATGACAAAAAGATTAGGCTGATTTAGCTGGCCAGAATTTTGGCATTTGGGGACCTGAGTGGTCAGACTGAAGAACATCAAGGACATTGTGTGCCTTATAATTGAGCTCCCTACTGTACAGGCCTTCCCTACTGGTTTGATAATAAATGCAATTATGTATAAGATCTTAGTTACCTTTATTCTCAAGTATAATTTGTATATTTTTAAAATAATACCAAATGAATCTGTTTTAACTATTAAAAATGAAATGAAGCTACAGACTCAAATACCTTGGGTTTCAAAATTACTGTTGGTCAACTAATGGTAACATGAGACTGGATTCACTGAGACAATGCTCTTAGTACAATGTATATTTTAATCCAGGCCTTTTAGAAACCCTTCTTTTAGTAATAGAGAAACTAATTTCACTAAAACAAATGAAAATAAAACAAAAATACGAGCTCTTGAAAGACTATGAGAATTAACTTGTCAACTTCTAATGACTAAGTCACTCTTGAGGATGGACATCTGATACTATACCTAGCTAAATTTGTCCTTCCACATTTTTTTTGAAGGGAAAAACAAAAGACTGAATTTAGCCTGACTTATTGAAAGGCCAGATTTTGAAGAAGAAAAATGAATTAAATATTTCTTTGTTTGCAAGCCAGTTTATGTTTCCATTTCGAAAGCCTCATTCTTTCTGTTCTTACCATACCAGTTGATATGTAGCTGTAATTTATCACACCCTCATGACCCAAAGGAATTATGACATCTTGGGAAGTACCTGAATCAGACCTAAAAAATAGCTTGTTCATCTGACAGAATCACAGGATATGTTTCTCTATTTGTAAAACACTTGGGCTTTAAGTGCTGAATTTTCTCCTTATGGCCAAATAAAATGAAATAAAATAGAATATCACATGGAATGAAAGCAGGGGAATATTCTGGAGAACTAGATCAAATATCCTCAGCGGGCAGTTAGTGGATGCAACCTCTGGAGCCTGAGATGGAAAATTTGATTTCTTTCTCCCAAGATTCAAAATGGCAGGTCCAGGATGTGTGTTAATGTGTAATGGTGATTATCTTACTTCATGGTTCTGCTGAGAATGCATGCCTGGTTTGTGGAAAGTTGAAAATTAAATGCAGACATCAGAAAGTTGTGGGTGAAAGGGATTTGTTAGGTGTTTGCACTGAGATGTTACAGAACTCCCATTAAGCTACATGCTATAATAATTAAGACATTGCTTTGAATTGGTTTCAAAACTTAAGTAGATCCAGAGAAACTAGAGAGGGAATTAAGAACTAATTACATTAAAGTACTGAAGATCAATTTCTCATGGGTTGGTAGCTTCACATTATTGTTTCTTTAAAATACTGAAGGCAAATATAACAAGGAAATATCAAAGGATGCTTTTCAGTACTCTGAATTATGCATTTGTCAGTATTAAACATTTTTGTAATAGAGTTTGAGTTATCTTTGTTTTGGCAATGTTCTTGCTGTTCTTTTTGACAAAAATATCAAAAAGGAATTTACTTATAAAAATCAGTTTAATATTTTATGAAATACTGGATTTCTAGGTATTTTCCCACTCTGAATGGAAGGTTATATTTATATATGATCAGTAAAATGTAATTGGTATTATTTTTTATACTGCTAGTTTTTCTTTTTCCTGGAGAAAAAGACTGATATTTTGATCAAATCAACCCTGCTTAGTAATGAAGTGAACTTTCCATCAATTTCTTTGTGCTTCCCAGTAATTTTGGAGGCCATTCTTCTTCCACACTGGGAAGGAAGAGGGTGAGAATGAGAATGGGTTGATCAACATATGGAAAGCCATATCACCATTACTTTGTGACATAAGTCCATGTGCACTACCATGCTATGCAATTTCTTCTAACCTGCAGAACTTCACTCTTATTCTGAAAACTTGCTCCTATTTTGCCATACGAGGGCAAAGCAAAAGAATATTTTTCTAGAGCAAATTATAATTGTGGCAGCCATGACCATCTACCTTGCAGGACCTCAACTAAAGGGACCATAATTCATCAAAAGTCCCATCTGCTTCTGGAAAATCATTGCTAGGCTTGCGTGGAGGAAGAGTTTCCTATGGGTTGCTCCCCACCAGTGCCTGAATATATCAGGGTTCCTAAGGCAGGCTTGTTATAAAGAGACACAGGACCCCTCTAATGGCCAACTCTGGCTCAACAACTCCATGGTAGCCTTGCAAACTTTCCTTAGATTGCAAATAATCTAGGATTCTTATATGATATTTCCTTGCCTCTTTTCCTCACTCGGAAGGAGACCTACATTGTGGTCTGCAGTTAAAATATGGGCGTTTCTTTTCCTACTTATTGGTCTTTATATATCAAAACAGATCTTTTAGGTTATCTAGACATATTTTTTGGTATATTTAATTTAAAGTGGTTAGGTATTAAAGGTAAGGTTTATATCTGAACTTACAGGTTGGGCCTGGATGAGTCAAGCTCTTTTATATATCCAGTTTATTTCAACTGTGTTACTTGATGTGATTTTTCTCTTTCCTTATCTCCAGCTTAGCAGCCAACTGTCACCAAACTAAAGGCAACAAACACAGCTAACATAAAGGATAAAAGCACTTGGCTCTAATAGCCTCTAATAACATCACTCTCTTCTTATAAAAAAAAAGCTCAATATTAGTTTTTCAGAGTTATGTGGAAAGTATATACTCTCCTACTAAATATTATGGACAATGATGAATAAAAAGAAGAAATGTTTTAACATTTACTTAAAAACAAGGACCGATTTACAAATACAGATTTTACATGAAACTTTACTAGACGAGATAGGTACTAGAAGCATCTCATGAGTATGAATTTATTCTGGGAATTTAAACAAATAAAATTATTTTTAAAGTAAAGCAGAAAGAACAATACAAATTTTGATAAGTATAATAATTTGAAATCAGGGACCGGAATAAATGTGGCAGTCTTCAATGAACTTAAGCATCCTATCCTTGTCTAAATTTTCTTTTGAGTGTACGGTATAGAAAAGACCCTGATTCATTTGCAAAGGTAATTTTATAAACCTCAACAATCATTTAAACATCTTGACTTAAAATATAAAGAGATTCTTGAATTAAACTGAAGGGAAAGAAAAGCTTTATTCTAAGATATTTTTTAATGGCCAGGTTTGGCACTAAAGTTAAATATTTGGCAGATGCATGTCTGTGTGTGCGTGTGTGCGTGCTCACACACACACACACACATGCATATGGTGTATAATACTTTCTGTATTATTTTAATTATATTTTATTTATATTACAGAAAATTTGGATATACTTAATAGCAAATTTTACTGCAGCCCTGAAGTTTGCTAGTTGGAACTAGTAGATTACAGTTTGGAAAAATCACTGAATTAATCATGTGTATATATGAATAAGGAGTGAAAATATTTATTATCTACTAGATCACTTAATTTATTCTAGATTTGTGAGTATGCACACATGGAAAGCAAAATTTGTCTGAAAAATCAATTAAAATGGGATAAGGTTCAGTAATTCAAATGGTTGTTTTGCCATATTTTCCCCAATTTTTTTTTTCCTTTTAGATCATACTAATGAAAGATGTTGTTAATGGGGAAATGTGTTCAAGGGGAGAGGGGGTAGGGTCTTTCATTAATGTGGCACATTTGTTACAATTGACGACCAAATATTGAAGCATTGCTACTAACCAAGTTCTGTAGTTTACCTTATGGTTTACACTTTGCACCATACAATTGTATAGGTTTTGACAAAATGTATAATGGCCTGTATTCATCATTGCAACAAGGCCCAGAAAACACCCTGTGTTCCACATATTCTTTCCGTTCCCTCGCCTCAGAACTTCTGGTAAACACCATCTTCATATCAATGTTACGGCAATAACTGGGGACTGGCTATCCAAGGCCAACTTAGGCCCTGTGGTGCTGCCATATCGTTCTGCCAGGGCTGGATTCTGACTTAGAGGCATTCAGTCATAAGCCCACAGATGGTAGCTTCACCTTATTGGCTCCTCAGCCAAGTACATACACCAAATGTCTGATGTTTGTTCATTCCTCAATCTTGTTGGTGATGCATGCTTGGCTTCAGTTTGAGAGGGAACTTAGATCTTATGGGGCAGATGAAAGAAACTGTTTTACTTGCAGTTGTAGATCATCATGATCATTTTGTTAGTTGTCTTGGGTGAGTCCAATGAACAGGAAAGTAAGTGTTGGCTGCAACTCTGCTCAGATTCAGGGCTCAACCAGTGTATGAATAGACTGATGATTTAAGTTTCTGGAACAAACATTTAATGGATAAAATGTTAATTACAGGTCCAAATAAAAGGGTAGAAGAATCATGTAAGGGAAATTATAAATGAGTCTAACTATGTTCCACTGGGGAAATAGATTATCATATATTCTGAGGTAAAGCTCACCGATGGGGTGCTGATATTATGAGCTTGCTTGCCTTGCCTATAGTGACAGCTATCTCTAGAACCCTTGGGAGCATCCCTGTTTGAGGTTTTTGTTTACTGTGGCAGTTAGTGAGATCTGCCTGAGGCCTGCATAAGCATAACCTCTAGAATGACCTCCTGACTCATTATGAAATCTCTTAGGCATAAAAGATCTTTTATATTTAATGTCTCCCCCTTTTGGTCAAGGTCTTTTTCCAAAGTCATTACTGGTTGGTGCTTGGTATTAATCCCTAGGTGCCAGGGAGGCTTCACTCCAGTAGTCATGTCCCATGCCATGGGGAAGGTAATGAGTTTATTTGCTGAGCTTGGCTTAGAGAGAGGCCACATTTGAGTAGCAAAGAGGTTTTCAGGAGATGAATCTTAGGCAGTAAATATTATCAGGTTAAGTTTCAGTTTTACAAGAATACAGTTCATAAGTACAAGTCTTTATATCGAGGATTTGGCATATTGGTCTGTTTTCTTTTATTAGGCACTGCCTTTGTACTGTATAGATTCCTGCCACTCTGTTTGAGAATGTATCAGGACTCCCCAGAGTGGGAGTTTAATATTTCTTTCAGTTATTGTGTGGGTCTCCACCCACTGAGGTAACACCTTAAGACAATATGAACACATTCATACTGTATAGAGGCATGCCCCAGGTGCACATTCACCATACATTCCCCCACCACAACACCAATGACCCTTTCCTGCTATAGTTGCCAATCTCCCAAATTTTTATTCTCAAACATAGTCCTTAACCTCCCCAAGTTTTCCTGTTCCTTCCTCCAGACCACCCCCCAGCTCCATGGATAGCCCAGCCCCACTCACACTCCTAGTCCATCACTGTCCACTTCACATCGTGAACCACCATCACCTCTGTCCACAGCCAAACTACCCCCATCCACCTTATCATAGATTCTTCCCAGATTGAGCATTGGCTCACCACTCTCTACTCCCTTTCTATCTCCTGGTAACCTATCTTCCAGACTCTACCTCTGTGAATCTGCTCAATACCCTTAAAACATATCAGTGAAATCATGCAATATTTGTCATTTAGTGACTGGCTTACATCACTCAACATAAGGTCTTTGAGATCCATCCATGTTGTTGCATGTGTCAATACTTCATTCCTACTTACAGCTGAGTAATATTTCATTGTATAGATAGATAGATGGATAGATGAATGAATGGATGGATGGATGGATAGATAGATAGATAGATAGATAGATACCACATTTTGCTTATCCATTGATCAGTTGGACACTTGAGTTGCTTACAATTTTTGGCAATTGTGAAAAATGCCATGATGAAGAGTGGTGTGCATATATCTGGTTGCATCCTGCTTTCAATTCTTCTGGGTATATTTCAAGGCCTGGGATTGCTGGATCATATGACAATTCATACTTAGCTTTCTGAGGAACTGCCAAAGTGTCCTCCACAGTGGCTGCACCATTCTACATTCCTACCACCTCTGGATGAGTGTTCCTATTCTTCCACATCCTATCCAACACTTGTAGTTTTCTGTTTTTCTAAATAGCAGCCAGACTAATAGGTATAAGATGATATCTTGTAGTTTTCTTTTGCATTTCCCTAATAGCTAGTGATGTTGAGGATCATTTCATGTGCTTTTTAGCCTTCTGTATTTGCTCCTTGGAAAAGTGTCTATTCAAATCTCTTGCCCATTTTTAAAAATGTGTTTTTTGTCTTTTTCTTTTTGATATGTAAGATTTCTTTATATATGCCGTATATTAGACCCTTACCAGATAAGTGGTTCCCACATATTTTCTCCCATTGAGTAGGTTGCTTTTAGACTTTCTTGACAAATTCCTTTGAAGCACAAAAGTTTTTAATTTTGAGGAGGTCCCATTTATCTATTTGTTTCTTTCATTGCTCATGCTTTGGGTGTAAAGTTTATGAAACCACTTTCTACTACAAGATCTTGTAGATGTTTCCCTACATTATCTTCTAGGAGCTTTATAGTCTTGGCTTTTATATTTAGGTCTTTGATCCCTCTTGAGTTAATTTTTGTATAGTGTGTGAAATGTTGATCTGCTTTCATCCTTTTAGATATGGATATCCAGTTCTCCCAGTACCATTTGTTGAAGACACTATTCTGTCCCACTTCAGGGGGCATCATGACCTTGTTGAACATCTGTAGGCTATATATGCATGGGTCTATATATGAACTATCAATTCAGTTCTATTGATCAGTATGTCAATCTTTGTGCCAATAGTATGCGGTTTTGACCACTGTGGCTTTGTAATATGCTTTAAAGTAAGCTAATGTGGTTCCTCCAACTTCATTTTACTTTTTCAAGATGTTTTTGCCTATTTGGGGCCCCTTACCCTTCAAATAAATTTGATAATTGGCTTTTCCAGTTCAGTAAAAATACTGTTGGAACTTTTATTGGGATTGAGTTGAATCTTTAAATTATTTTGGGTAACATAGACATCTTAAAGACATTTAGTCTTCCAATCCATGAATATGGAATATTCTTCCATTTATTTAGTTCTTCTTTGATTTCCTTTAGCAATGTTGTGTAGTTTTCTGTGTACAAGTCCTTTACATTCTTAGTTAAGTTCATAGATATTATATTTTTTATTTGCTATTGTAAATGGGATTTTTTTTTCTTGATTTCCTCCTCAGATTGCTCATTACTAGTATACAGAAATGCTACTGAGTTTTGCATGTTGCTCTTATATCCTGCCACTTTACCTAATTTATCAGTTCTAAAAGATTTGTTGTAGATTTTTTTGGGACTTTATATGTATAGGATCATTTCATCTGCAAATAGTGAAAGTTTTACTTCTTCCTTTCCAATTTGGATATCTTTTATTTATTTTTCTTGTCTAAGTGCCTGAGCAAGTACTTTTAACACAATGTTAAATAAGAATGATGAGAGTGGGCATCCCAGTCTTGTTCCAGCTCTTAAAGGGAAAGCCTGTACCCTTTCACTATTGAGTATGATGTTAGCTGTGGGGTTTTCATATATGCCCTTTATCATGTTGAGGAAGTTTACTTCTAATCCTATCTTCTGAAGTGTTTTTATCAAGAAAAGATGTTGTAATTCATTGAATGCCTTTTCTACTTTGATAGAGATGATTATGTTATTTTTTCCTTCATATGTTAATGTGATATACTATTACATTAATGATTTCCTTTGTTGAACCATCCTTGCATACCTGGGATAAAATCCACTTGATCATGGTGTATGATTCATTTGATGTGCTGTTGGATTCAATTAGCAAGTATTTCATTGAGGATTTTTGTACATAAGCTCGTTAGAGAGAATGGTCTGTAGTTTTCTTGTAGCATCTTTATGTGATTTTGTTATTAGGGTGATGTTGGCATCATAGAATTAGATAAATAATG
Organism: Cabassous unicinctus; assembly: GCA_029593785.1. NCBI lineage: Eukaryota > Metazoa > Chordata > Mammalia > Cingulata > Chlamyphoridae > Cabassous > Cabassous unicinctus. Next base: position 15,613 of record JAQZBX010057510.1, read on the forward strand.
TTCCCTCCTCTTCAATTTTTTGAAAGAATTTGAACAGTATTAGTATTAGCTCTTTCTGGAATGACTGGTAGAATTCACCTGTGAAGCCATTTTGTCCTAAGCTTTTCTTGGTTTGGAGGTTTTTGGCGACTAATTCAATCTCATTATTTGTGATTGTTCTGTTGAGTTCTTCTATTTCTTCTTTCATCAATGTAGCTTGCTCATGTGTTTCTTGAAATTTGTCCATGTCATGTAAATTGTTCATCTTATTGGAATACAGTTTTCAAAGTATCTTATTATGATACTCTATATATCTGTGCAGTTAGTTGTTTTAGCCCCTTTCTCATTTCTGATTTTATTTATTTTCATCTTCTCTCTTTTTTCCTTCATTAGTCTGGCTAAGGGTTTGTCAATTTGATTAATCTTCTCAATGAACCAGCTTTTGGTTTTGCTAATTCTTTCTGATGTTTTGTGTGTGTGTGTCTTAATTTCATGTAGCTCTGCTCTAATCTTTGTTATTTCCTTCTTTCTGCTTGCTTTAGGATTAGTTTGTTGTGCTTTGTCTAGTTCTTCCAGATATGCAATTAGGTCTTTGATTTTAGCTCTTTCTTCTTTTTTAAATGTAGACACTTAGGGCTACACATTTCCCTTTCAGCACTGATTTAACTGCATCCCATAAATTTTGTTGTGTTGGGTTTTCATTTTCATTTACTTCTAGGTAGTTACTGATCCCTCTGGAAATTTCCTCCTTGACCCACTGATTGCTTAAGAGTGAGTTGTTAAACTTCCATATATTTGTGCCTATTCTGGTTCTCTGTCTTTTATTGATTTCCAGCTTCATTCTGTTGTGGTCAGTGAAAGTGCTTTGTATAATTTCAAACTTTCTAAATTTGTTGAGACTTGTTCTATGACCAAACCTCTGGTTTACCCTGAAGAATGAACCATGAGCACTCAAGAAGAATGTATATCTTGCTATTTTCAATTAAATGTTCTGCATACTAGCATTAGGTATACTTTATCTAACATATTAAATGTCTTTATTTCTTTATTGAGCCTCTATTGAGATGTTCCCTCTATTGGTGGTAATGGTGTATTGAAGTCACCCACTACGATTGTAGAGGCATCTATTTCTCCCCTTAGTTTTGCCAGTATTTGCCTCATGTATTTTGGGGTTCTTTGGTTTGTGCATAAATATTTATGATTTTTCTCTTTTCTTGGTAGATGACTCTTTTATTAATATATGGTGTCCATCTTTTTCTCTTACAACAGTTTTGCATTTAAAGTCTATTTTGTCCAATATAAGTACAGCCACTCCTGCCCTTATATGTTGAATATTTCTTTGTAAAATCCATTTTCCCACCTTTCACTTGCAACCTATTTGTGTCCCTGGGTCTAAGGTGAGTTTCTTGTAGACAGCATATAGAAGTGTCATATTTTCTTATCTATTCTGCCAATTGGTGTCTTTTTGATTGGAGACTTTAATCCATTAATGTTATTATTGTAAAGGCAATATTTTAGCCATTTTTTCTTTAGGCTTATATATGTCCTATTTTATTTTTATTTCTCTTTTTATCCTTTTAGTTACTCTTACTAATAACCTTCCTTTCTACACTCTCCTTCAACCCTGTCTCACCTGTTTTTTCCTTTCAAGCTACAGAACTCCTTTTAGTATTTATTGAAGGGCAGGGCTCTTGCTGATAAATTCTTTCAATTTCTGTTTATCTATGAATATTTTGAACTTTTGGCCATTTTTAAATGAAAATTATTTGGCTGACACAGAACTCATGACTGGTAGGTTTTTTTCTTCCACCACCTTATCTATGTCATAACACTGCTTTCTTGCCTCCATGGTTTTAGATGATAAATCAGCTTTTAACTTTATTGAGCTTCCCTTCTATGTGATGGATCTCTTTTCCCTTGCTGCTTTTATGATTCTGTCTTTGTCCTGAGCTTTTGACAATCTGATTCATATGTGTCTCAGGGTAGGTCTGCTAAGATTTATTTTGCTTGGAATATGCTGTGCTTCCTAGATATGTACATCCATGTTCCTCATAAGAGTTCAGAAATTTTTGGCCATTATTTCCTCAAACACTCCTACTGTCCCTTTCCCATTCTCTTTTCCCTCTGGGATGCCCATAATGCATATGTTTGTATGTTTTGTGTTGTCATTCAAATCCTTTAGTCTCTGCTGAAATTTTTCCATTATTTTTTTGCCTATCCATTCTACTATCTGTGTGATTTCAGATGTCCTATCTTTGATGTCACGAATTCTTTCCTCTGCCTGTTCAATTCTGCTGTTATGGGCTTCTAGTGTGTTTTTATTTGTTGCACTGTGCCT
>JAQZBX010057511.1:0-17953 GCA_029593785.1 Cabassous unicinctus
GGTTGTGTGGGGTGTTTTTGGGGGTGTGGGTGGTGGGGAGCATGGGAATCCCTGTAGTTTCTGAGTAATATTTGGGTAATCTAGGCACCTTTATAAAATGTATATATATATATAACAAATAACATTTATGTAAACAAATGCACATATATGCATATGTATTTATATATCATTTTACAAATAAAAAAATTTAAAAAAAAAGTGTAGTATACTTTTGTAGAAAAACAGTCATATCATTGTGTGCTGATGATGAATGTGACTCTATAGTTACTCTGTTTGTGTTCAAATGTGTTTGTCCTTTAACCTGTTGACTGGCCATGAGCAAGTTCTGTAATCTCTCTGTGCTTCAGTTTCATCATCTGTAAAATCTAGCCAATCAAATACATTCGTAGAAGCAGTTTTCTAATTCATAGTTTGTCAGCATTGGACAAAATAGGTAAAAAATCCTGTGCTCCTAGAGCTTTCACTGTAGAGAAAAACAGAGAGGAAACAAAAACCATAAGCATCACTGTCATTCAATTCCTGGAGCCCTCTATCTTCTGCATGACTCTTTTTTTTTTAATAGGAAAATGATATAATGATACTTTTAAAACAATGAATAAAATACAAAAAATTTTATAAATATCCCAAATTTAAAAAAAATTTAAAAATTTAAAAATAAAAAAAATTTACATTCTGACTTTCATCACTGTAAGATCTGTTGTCTTGTATGTACAATGACATTTGCTTTCATTTATTTGCCCAGTGTCTTTTCTTTTTCATTTTGTCTTCAAAGAAGGTTTAGGTTGCAGAACAGTCATGTACAGAATACAGGTGATTCCTATATATCCAACATCCAATACCTTATACCCTTTCCCTATTGGGGGAGGAGCTGTGGACTAGAGTGGACTTGGTGGTGTTCTGTTGTAGACATATTGTGATTCAAGCAATGGAAGAAGTTGTAACAGTGAGGTGGAGCCGGGGGCCACTGGACATTTTTGGGACAGGGAGAGGAGGGGCAGTTGAAATACAGGGGCTTTTCTGGGACTTTGGAGGTTGTCCTGAGTGGTGTAGCAGTGATGGATGTAGGCCATTTTCCATCAGAATATACCATGCATGACTCTTATGAGAGCGTTTTTCACTTCTTTGTTCCTAAGTCTATAAATGAGTGGATTCAGCATGGGGATCACCATAGTATAAAACACAGAGGCCACTTCATCATTTCCTGAGGAATAGGAATTACTTGGTTTTTAAAAAAGTAAAACTAGTAGTACAATAATAGATGGTGACTCCCAGGACGTGGGAGTTACAAGTAGAGAAGGCTTTGCACTTTCAGGATAGTGGAAAGAATGGACTAGTAGGACCAAATGATTGTGATAAGAGACACAGTTACTGTAGAGCCAGCAAGAATGAATATCATGATTACAGTGTCACGAGTGTCAGTGTAGGAAAGGGAAAAAATTGGGGTTAAGTCACAGAAAAAGTAATAGATTATATTGGAGTTGCAGAAATGCAAACTGCTAATACAAAGAACATTGGTCAAGGAGTCAATAAATCCAATCACGTAGGACCCTGTGATGAGGACGTGGCAGACCGTGGTGCACATATCAACAGGGTAGTGAAGAGAGCTGCAGATAGCTACATAGTGGTCATAGGCCATTGAAGAGAGAAGGAAACATTCAGTGACAACCAAGAACACAAAAAAATACATCTGGGTGAAGCAGCCTGTGAATGAAATATACTTGTTGTAAGTCAGTAAGTTCTCTAAGGTTTTAGGTGTGACAATCGTTGAGTATCTGAGGTCCAGGAATGACAGTTGACTGAGGAAAAAGCACATGGAGTTGTGAAGCTGGGGATCCAGGTGAATTATCAGTATCATCCCTGCATTCCCCAGCACAGTAATCAGGTATATCAGGAAAAACGGCATAAACAAGCCCTGCCGGATCTCTATAGAGTGTCAATTCCACAAGGATGAAGTCGGCCACATTTGTTTCATTCATATTTCCCATAGTGTTCAAGTGTTGTAAACTGTTGAGAAATCAATGGTGTTTCTTCCATGAATGACTATTCAGTCCAGAGCAGCACTTTATATATGTGCCATGTTTCTTTTTACAAAATTAATGGAATGACTTCTGAAATCACTCTCCATATTAAAATTCCCTGAAATTGGAACATACATGATGATTTTTAAGATAAAATTTGATTGCATTTCTATGACACAATTTGTAGGTTTCTGAAACCATAGTCTAAGAAATGTCACAGACCAGGTATGGTCAATTAGACAAAGGCTAAAAGGGAAATGAAAATGAATTAAATAATTTCTTTTTTAGTAACAGACTAATTAAACAACAAAATAGGGAAGAAAGAAAACATCCTTACATGTTCAGCATCACTTCAAAACATTTTTGATTATAAGAATGAGCAGATACTTTTAAAATTAGTTTAGTGATAATAAAAATACATAATAAAGGCTTGTTTGAAAATAGTGACTGAAAAAAACTGACTTTTACTATGAAATATAAATTTGGATATTATATAATAGAAAGTTACATATCGCATAATTAGAATGAACTTGAAACTGTTATAAATACTTTATTTATAAATTTAAGCAGTTGAAAATATTATACTATACCTATTACTATTGTACACATTTTTAGATGTTAAACAGGGTGCAGAAAATTATGTAAATTATCCAGACTCACAAACAGTAAGTTTGAATGATTTTGTGATTCTAGCAAGATTTATTGAGTCCAGAGATCAACTCATACCATTATATTCCAAATTATAATTAAATTCAGAAAACAGGAAAGAAGTGCTAGATATATAATAAACAATAATAGTTCTAATGCATCATTTACTGTTCTTTTTTATCTAATATTATTTAATACAAATGACAGATCAGAAATTAATAACTTAGGCTGCTTTACTGGAGTTTATTAATATTATAGACCACACATTACTATTAATTTTCAGAAGATATGATTTTAAGTCATTATTTAAAATCGAATTCCTTTCATAATTATTTTTACAATATATGTTCATTGCTTGATTACTCTGGTATCATCAAATCTATTTTTCCATTTTTCAAATCCTGATATTACTTAAGAAAGTTCAAAATGATATATATGTATATATATGCATACTCTTCTAATAATATTCCCATGTTTTTAAACAGATTACAACGCTTTAAATTTGAGAATAATAGTTACCATAAGCCAAAATTGACTCAAAACTTCTTTCAGCATTATTTTGCTAGAAATTCATCAACCTCAAATTTTTCTCACAAATAAAATATGTAAACCATTTAAGGAACATGAAATGTCTGCAATATAATATTTGTCCCCTTTGAGATAAATTATTTTTAATTTTATTTGCATGCATTTTTAGTTAATTCTGAGATAAAATAAATCACCTAATTTTTTCCTGCAAGTCCTGTCAAATAAAAACTTTACCAAGAAATTGTGTCTCACAAGTATACCAGGGAGCTACTGTGAACATAAGCAGAGTAAAGTAGCTCTTGCTTTTCACCCTGAAAATGCCATGGCACCTCTTATATTGAGGATTGTTGGTAATGCAAATTTTGGTCATCTCTGGGACCAATTTCTAAGGAAGATAGCCTGGCATGATGCCAAGGATAAAAGTTTAAGGAGTGATTTATCTAATGTTAGGTTTATAACAGAGAATTGCCTTCCTCATAGAAATCACATAATTTTAAGCATCTTATTTTGGTTTTCTTTCTGATGGTCGAATTTATGACTGGGTAACAGAGAAGGTATTTCTAGAAAAATAAATATTTAAGTTACTATGCAGCTGAAAGGCCAGAATGTTAATGACAATTAATGAAATAGCAAGTTTTTTACAATGGAACATTTTTATACTTAAAAATGTGACAATATCATGGGAATAAGCATTGCACGTGAAGCAAAATTACAAATACAAAAAAATACAATGAGGAAAATGTAAATCATTCATAAATGTCAATCTTTAGATGTATTTTCTTCCAATTATTTTCTTTAGTGCATATAATGTTTATTTATATGTATACTTATGAGTAATTTTAATCACACTGTATTTTCAGTAAAATCTTTCTTTTATTTTTAAATCTTATATTGCACCTTGACTTAAATTATATTAGACTTCTGTAAAACTCATAGTTTAATGTATTTTGCATTGACTGAGGCAGTATAAAAACTTCTTTTTAGGAGTATGCACCAACTGATGAATGGGCAATTTTGAAGCATCACAAGGAAAACATGATGAATTTTCCATATAGGTTAGAGAACGTCACCCTCATTCATGCACATAGCAGGTACATTGTTGTATTTGGACACAACAATGTTTGTGCAACTTGTTTCAATATTTTAGTGAATTGGTTTTTATTATATAAAAGAAAGATAAGAGAAGAAAAGTAAAAATTAGTGCTTAGATTAGTAAATGTTTTATAATTAATTTCATGGCCAAAAGCTTACTTTCACTATATATAACTAAGTGAAGTGCATTCTTGTTATTGTTTCATTAATTAACAATAAACATATCTATTTTCTTGATTTTCTTTAGAAGCAACTCATACTAGAAAACCTGTTTACACTGCAGAATTTCAGAGAGAATTTCATGGTATAGATCAATGTATTACAAAACATATTATATAATTAATGAATATTGGAAAGTACAATCCTTCAATTCATCAAAAATTCAATGACACTGAAAAAAACTTATTTGGATATTAAAAGTCAGCATTAATTTATTTCAAAATATGTGACTTTGGGTTTAAAACAAAGAAGAGATTAATGGACATTTTCTATAAGAATGCCATCTCAATAGGATCTGCTTACTCCTTGCACAATTTCTAGGAATAAGTTTTTCTTCCAAGCATTGAAATACATTTTTATAGTCATTAGTGTACTTTCAAATAATATAATTAATAAGCAAAGAAAGAATAATTTACATAACTTTTTCTGAATAATCTTTTTTGCTGCATCTTTATGGGTGCAATGGTAACCAAGAGCTAAGAATTAACAAGTAATTGTGTTTATAAAATTATTATTTAGATACCTTTATATTTTTAAATAGCCAAAGGATAATGTGTGAAATTACTTAAACTGGCTTAGCCTTGACCTGCTACTCTGATGGGCATTTTATATGGGTCTCACAACTGCTTATGGTTACTCTAGATTTAACCATATCCTTGGTTATGCTTGCTATTGTAATGGTAACCACTCCACTCTCCTCTTTTTCATATACATAGGAAGAACCTTGTTACTGACCTTTGTTCTATATAATCCTTTCCCAGATCCTTCTGACTCTCCCGTTTGGTACAGATCTCATCCTGTTCAAACATTTAATGTTTATTAATGAAGAAATTAGTGCCAAATCCACACCAATTATTCCTTAGCATCCCAATGTTATAAATATCAAAATTAATACAGTTCCTGGGGGGTAGTTTTGGGCCTTTAAGCCACTCTACTCCTTTGTTTGTGCAAACAAATAACTTCTTCTCTCTGTGAAACCCCAGTACCTCAGGAATTGATCTTTAGAGTGCATCAGGAAGAAAGAGTCCACTTTTTTTGGCATCAGGATTACATCATCTCTAATAGTAAAATAGTTTTGGCAGAAGATCAAGAGTAAGAAACAGAAATGAAACATGACTCCTTTGTCCTGCAATTCAACAAAATTAGAACTTTATCTCTGACTATTATTATTATTATTATTATTTTTTAAATTCTATTTCTCCTTTTAGTTCTGTCAATTTTCCTTCATGTTTTTGGAAGATTTGTTAAGGAATTTTATAATTTTCTGAAAAATTAGCTCTATTATTATTTTATACTCTCCTTCATATCTCTGGAATAAACATGTCTGTTTTTTCCTAATAGTACTACTTTGCACAATTGTATTTATATGCTATTGACAGATATACATTTTACATTCTTTACTGTATTCTTACAGACATCAAATATTTGGATCTTACTTTTTAATAGAATCAATTACTAGACTTTTTTTACTGGAGTATTTTGTCCACTTGCATCTAAGTCATTATTTATGTGCTATTTTCATATTATGACATATAGTTTTGAAATTCTGATTCATCTCTCCTAGTATCTTTTTGGTTAATATAATATTTAATATAAAATTTTATTCTCTCTGTTGAATATTTTTTAATCATACTTTATTGCATTATATTGCTAATGTTTTCTCCAGGGGATAAAATTTTCATCCTTAAATTATTTTAGTGCTATTAATATTATTATCCTTGCTTCTAGGCAACAAGGATGTCAACATAGGACACTTCATGTTCTGTTCTCCCACAGATTCTTTGACAAACTACCAAAAAGGACAAAAACATCTTACTCAAATCTATAGAAAACAGTCAAATGATTGCATTAACTGAGTGAGAGCTGAACCAAGAAAATGCAACCTTAAACTAGTATCACAACATGGACTTGCCACCAACTCCTCGCTGGCACAGTGTGAAAAACACATGGAATCTTATTACGGGTTCCTGACTGTTTTGTAGAGAACAGAGTAACCCTTGTGTGCATCCTGTGTTGCATTGAAAGGCAGCAGCTATAAAACTGAGTGCTGATTTCTCATGAGAAACCATGAAGGCAAGAATGCAGTTGGATAAAAATGTAAGTGCTTGAAAAAAAATTTCTATGGTGAATTTTATATCTGGCAAGACTGTCTTAAAAATGACGTAAAGATTAAGACATTCCCAGATAATCAAAAGCTGAGACAAGTAATGAATATTAGACTTGCCCTACAAGCAATGCCACAAGAAGTTATTCTGACTGAAAGAAAAGGATGGTAGATCATGGACTGAAGCATCATAAAGGAATAAATATTTCTGGGAAAGTAAACTTATGGATAATTATAACCCCAGTATTATTGTATTGTGCTTTTTGTAGGTAACTCTACTTTCCATTTGCACAAATTCTAAAAGACACATGCATACAATATAATGCCAATGCTATGGTTTAGGATGAATAATGTGTAAAAACATATTTTGTAATAAGTACAGCAATGAAAAAAATGGGGTGTTGATAGGGTTTAGAAACAATGTTTGTGTATATTATGGAAGTTAAGTTGGTATCAAATCAAACAAGATTATAATAGATTAAGGATGATGTATTTAAGCCCAAAAGTAAATATAAAGAACATATCTGAAAAATGAAAAGAAGGAAATGAGAAGAGACCCAAAGTAGTACAATACTAAAATTAAAAATAAATAAGAAAATAGACATTATTTGAGAATTAAGTGACCCACACTGATTTACAGATTCAACACAATCCCAATAAAACTCCCAAAGCTTTTTTGCAGAAATGGCAAAACCAATAATCAAATTTATTTATAAGGTAAGGGGCCCAAACTAGCCAAAAGATCTTAAAAATGAAGAACAGAGTTGGAAGACTCTCACTTCCAGAGTTTAAAGAATATTATTTAGCTACAAGGGTAAAAACAGCATGATACTGGTATAAAGACAGACACATTGGCCAATGGAACTGATTTGAGAACTCAGAAATAGACACATTTACAGTCAAGTGAGTTTTGACAAGGTTGTCAAGCTCTCCCAACTATGCCAGAACAGTCTATTCAACAAATGGTGCTGGGAGAACTGGATATCCATATCCAAATGAAAGAAAGAAAACACTTATCTGACACCTTACACAAAAATTAACTCAAAATGGATCAAGGACCTAAATATAAAAGCTAAAACAATAAAACTCCTAGAAGAAAATGTAGGGAAACATCTTCAAGGTCTTGTGATAGGTGGTATTTTCTTAAACCTTACACCCAAAGTACGATCAAAAAAAGAAAAAAATAGATGAATGGGAACTCCTCAAAATTAAAATCTTTTGCGCCTCAAAGGACATTGTCAAAAGGGTAAAAAGGCAGCCGATTCAATGGGAGAAAATATTTGGAAATTATATATCCAAAAAGGGTTTAATATACATCATATACAAAAAAAATCATACAACTCAACAATAAAAAGACAAACTATCTAATTAAAAAATGGGCAAAAGACAATTGTCCAAAGAAGAAATACAAATGGTGAAGAAACACATGAAAAAAGGTCCAACATCACTAGTGATTAAGGAAATGCAAATCAAAACTACAATGAGATATCCTTTCACACCTATTAGACTGGCCTCTATTAAAAAGTCAGAAAACTGTAAAGGTTGAGAAGATCTGGAGAGATAAGAACACATTCACTCTTTGGGGGAATGTAGAATGGTACAGCTACTGTGGAGGACTGTTTGGCAGTTCCTAATGAAGTTGATATAGACTTGTCACATGACCCACCAATATCATTATTAGGCATAAAATCAGAAGAATTAAGAGCAGAGAAACAAACAGACATCTACATGCTGATGTTCATAGTGGTTATTCATGAGAGCAAAAAGTTGGAAACAACCCAGTTGTACATCAACTGATGAATGGATAAACAAATTGTGTAGTATACACACAATGGAATATTATGCAGTGGTAAGAAGAAATGAAGTCTTGGAGCATAGGACAATATGGATGAACCTTGAGGGCTTTATGTTGAGTGAAACAAGCCAGACACAAAAAGATAAATACTGTGTGATTATACTGTTATAAAATAAATATGTTGTGTAAACTCATGGAGGTAATAATTAGAACATAGGTCACTAGAAAATAGAATGAGGGTACAGAATGGAAAGCTGAGGGTTAATCTGTGCAGAATGTGTAAAATGGTTGTTGTAAATCTTTGGAAATGAATAGAAATGGTGAAAGCATATCATGGTGTTTGTAACTAGCAGTGTTATTATATGGGTATGAGAGTGGTTGAAAAGGAAAACCTAAGGTCATGTATATTACTAGAAGGAAAGCTAAAAACTGTAACATGGGACTGTATAAGATAGTAAAACCTCATGTAAAACACAAATATGTGTGATATTGCATATATTTTTTTTATAAAATATAAATGCAAATACACTAGAAAGAAGGAAACAGAATAACAGCTATGTACGGCAGGGAAAGCAGAGAGAGATTGAGAGGTGATGAGTTTTGTTTGTTTCCTTTGTTTATTATGATTATTATTGGAATAATGAAAGTGCTTTAAGAATAATTGAAGTGATGAATGCACAAATATGTAATTACAAAAATACCATTTGTTGTACAATTTGGATGGATTTATCTTTATTAATATGTGTCAATAACAATTTTTTTGGTAAGAAAAAAGAAGGCATGCCTTACAAAACCCAAACAGTAAAAATGGCAGAAGAAAGTTTTTATTATCCATGACTTCTTTGAATGGAAATTGACTAAGCAGTCTAGTCAAAAGGAAAAGATTGGAATAATGGTTAAAAATCAGCATCTAACTATTTTGTTTTTAAAGAGCCTAATATTAAATACAAAGACATAATCCGGTTAAAAATTTAAAAAAAACAAAAAAATTTCCATGCACATAGTAACAAAACGGATAGAGTAGCTATACTAATATTATATAAAGTAGACTTCAAGTCCAAAATGGCCAAAGGAACAATGGACTACACTATACTAATGAAGTGGTCAATTCAACAAACTGATATAACAGTTATATGTCCATGTATATTCACAGAAACAGCAGAGACACACCATAATGAAGCAAAAGTTGGCAATTTTGAAAGGAAAAATGGATTGCTCTATGTTCTCATATTAGACTTCAATATACAGCATTTAATTTTGTCTAGGACATCTATATAAGCATTTGATAAGGAAATGGAAGACCTGAGCAATACTATAAATAAACTAGAGCTAACAGACATGTGTAGAACATAGAACACTTCACCCAACAAGAGCTGAACACACATTATTCTCTACTGCTTATGGGTCATTCTTCAGAGTAAACCCTATGCTAGATAATGAAATAAGACAATAAATTTTACAAAATTTTAATCACTCAATAAATCTTCTCTGGCAACACTGAAAAGATGCTAGAAATTAAGAATAGAGGATAAATGGAAAATTCACTACTTTGTGAAAATTTAAAAGTACATCCATTGTGGGACATGACTATCAGAGATAAGCTTCCCTGGCACTGAGGGATTATTACCAAGCACCAATAAGCAATGAATTTGAGGAAAACTTTGCCCCAAATGGGAAATATTAAATATAAGTGAGTTTTTATGGCTAAGCAATATCAAAGTGAGACAGAAGGTCATTCTAGAGCATACACTTATGCCATCTCAGGAGGTTCTCACTGACTGCCACAGTAAGCAGTAACTCAAGCAGGGGTGCTCCTATGGGCTCTAGAGACATCTAGACAAAATAAGCAGGGCAGACAACACCAGGAAATTAGCACTGCATCAGTGGGCCTTACCTTGTAATATATGATAACCTATTTCCCCAGTATTTCAGAGTTAGACTCGTTTATAATTTTCCTACAGATGGTTCTTATGACCCTTTTATTTGAACCTATAATTATGTAAATATGTATCCCAGAGCCTTAATTCTTCTCTCTCTTCATAGGTCAGTTGAGCCCTGCATCTCCGCAGATTTGCAGCCAACACCTACTTTCCAGCTCATCAGAATCACCAAGGACAACTAACAAAAAGATGAATGACAACACCCATCCCCCAAAACAGAGAGTATCTTCCACTGCAAGCAAGACAGTTCCATTCATCTGCCCCATGGCATCTAATCGCCCTCTCAATCAGAAACAAAGTAAGCATCACCATCCCGAAATCCTCAAAATTGAGGAATGGACAAACATAAGGGGGGAATCCTACTATGGACTAAAGTAAACATTATAATTCTAGTAATGGAAGAACTTGTAATATTGATATAAAGACAGTATTCATGAGAGGTTCTGAGGAGAGGGAGAGTGAAGAATTGGTGTAACATGGGGGCATTTTGGGGACATTGGAATTGTTCTGAATGGTACTGCAATGATGGATATAGGCCATTATATATTTTTTCAGAATCTATAAAATTGTGTGGTACAAAGTGTAAACCATACTGTAAATTTTAGATCATGGTTAGTAACAATGCTTTAATATATTTTCATCAATTATAACAAATTTACCACACTAATTAAAGATGTTGTTAACAGGGAAAATTGTGGGAGGGGGAAAAGGAGGGTGGGGTATATGGGAATCCCCAATATTTTCGCTGTAACATTTATGAAATCTAAAGTCTATTTAAAATTAAATTAAAATTAAGAGTGAAAAAAGTACCTTCTTAAAAATGAATCAATAAATCCAAGAAAAAATTGCAAAGGCAATTAGAAAATAACTTGAGGTTAATGAAAAAAACAAAACATATAAAATGTTCTAAATGCAGCAAAGGCAGTGTTGAAAGGGAAATGTATAGTTCTTAATTCTTATAACAAAAAATGAAGAAAAAGTGGCCTAATCTCACAACTTGATGTACTAGAAATGGAAGGGCAAAAGGGTACAATATCAACATAAAAAATAAAAGGAGGGCCAGCACCATTGACTCCAAAGAAATGAAAAGAAGTATAAGAGGATACTATAGACAATGGTATCAAATAAATTAGGTAAACTAAGTAGAATGGACAATTTACTAGAAATACACAAACTACCTACATCGACTCAAGGACACAAGGATAAATAGAACACTTGAAAAGATCGATAACAACTAAGGAACAAAGCAGTAACCAAAACCCTCTCCAAAAAGAAAATCACAGGACCAGATAAGATCACTGGTGAATTTTACCAAACATTCCAAAAAGCCCGTACTACTCAGATTCCTTTATATAACCGATACTAGGGAACACTTCTTAACTCCTTTTATGAGGTGAGCATCAACCTAATTCTAAAAGCAGGAAAAGATAGCACAATAAAACTGTGGACCAATATCCCTTATAAATATAGATGTACAAACAGTCAACAAAACTCTTTTAACAAAGAGAATCCAACAGCACATTAAAAGAATTATACACCACAATCAAGTGGGTTTAATCTAAATATGCAATAGTGGTTCAATGCAAGAAAATCAATTAGTGAAATACACCACATTAATAGAATGAAGAAAAAAAAGTCAAGAAAACAAAAACATGACAACCTAAAATTGATGCAGAAAAATCACCTGATAAAATTGAGCACCCTTCTTATAAACACACTAAAAAATTAGGAACAGTAGGAAATTATCTCAAAATAATAAAGCTATATATGAAAATGCCATGAATAACATATTCAGGGATAAGAAAAGAATGCCTATTGTCACTGATATTATTCATCATCTAATGTAAGTTCTAGCCAGAGTCATTAAACAAGACATAGGAATAAAATGCATCCAAAATTGAAAGGAAGTAATACAGCATTCCCTGTTTGCAGATGACATGATCCTATTGGTGGAAAATCTGAAAAATCCACAACAAAACTGGGAGCTAATAAAGTAATTCAGCAGAGCAGAGGGTACAATATCAACATAAAAAATCAGTTATGTTTCTATATAAGAGTAAAGATCAATTTTATGAAGAAATCAAGAACAAAATTCTATTTACAAGAGCAACTGTATTAGTCAGCCAAAGGGATGCTGATGCAAAATACCAATAATCGTTTTGTTTTTATAAAAGGGTAATTATTTGGGGTAGGAGCTTACAGTTACCAGGCCATAAAGCATGAGTTACTTTCTTCACCAAAGTACACGACCATGTGTTGGAGCAAGATGGCTGCTGATGTCTGCCAGGGTTCAGGCTTCCCGGGTTCCTCTCTTCCCAGGGCTTGCCTTTCTCTGGGCTCAGGCTTACTTCACTCCACAAGGCCAGCTGTAGGCTATCAGGCAAACCACTTGTCTCTTTTCTCCGGGCCCTCTCTCCTTCCTCACGACAAAGCTGCTCTGTATGCTTTCTTCCCAGGACTCCAGTTCAAGACACCAACATCAGAACTCCAACTCAAAACTCCAACTCTGTCCTTTGCAATGTCTTTTATCTTTGAGACCCCACCCACCAAGGAGTGGGGCTCAACATCCTACTGACATGGCCTAATTAAATCTGTAATCATAACTTAATCATGCCCAGATGAACAGACCAGTTTACAAGCATAATAATCCAATATCTATTTTTGGAATTCATAACAATATGAAATTGCCAAACTGCTACAGCAACTTTAAAAATCAAATAACTAAGATAAAGTATTTTTAAGGATATAAAGGATATATATGAAAAAAAAACACAAAATATTGCTGAAAGTACTCAAAGAAGACATAAATAAATGGAAGGATATTCCTTGTTCATGGATCTGAAGACTAAATATTGTTAAGATGTTGGCTCTGCCAAAGCAATTTATACATTCATTGTAATCCCAATAAAAATTCCAACAGCCATCAGGACAGAAATGGAAAAGCCAATTTAAAAAAATCATTTGGAAAGTTACAGGCCCAAAGAGCAAAAACATCTTCAAAAAGTTGGAGCATTAGCACTTCTCATTTTTAAAACTCAAGGCTACAGTAATCTAAACATCATGACATTGGCACAAGAACAGACATGTAGACCAACAGAATTGAAGTGGGAGTTCAGAAATAAACCCCCATGTCTATGGTCATTTGATTTTTGAAAAGGCTGCCAAACAACTCAATGAGGGAAAGAATAGACTCTGAAAAATGGTGTTAGGAAAACTGGATGACTATATGCAAAATAATGAATGTATAACTCTATCTCTCACCACATACTATAGTTAACAAAAAATGGTTCTAATATCTAAATAAAATAATATAAGCTATAAAATCTTTTGGGAATTGAATTATGCACACCAATAAACATGTTCTTATCCTCAATCCATTCCTGCAGGTATAAACCTATTTTAAATATAACCTTTTGAAATTGTTATTTTTATTTAAAGTTTGGTCAAATGAATCAGTTTTAGGGTAATCCAATTACTGGAGTCCTTTATAAGCAGAATGAAATTCAAACAAGAGAGAAAGCCCCAGAGGAAGCTGGAAGTGAATGGGACCTGGGGTAGAAAGGAGAATGTCAGTCATGTGTACTACCACATGAAAGAAAAGCCAAGGATGAAGGATCACTGGCAGTCATTCCCAGAACACCAGTCTTGAAGAGAAAGAATTGCCTTTTTGACACCTTGATTTTGGATTTCTGCCTGCCACAAACCCATGGACCAATAAATCCCCATTGTTTAAGCTAACTCACTTTGTAGTATTTACTTTAGCATGCATAAATTAAGAAAAACTCATAAAGAGAAACATAGGGAAATGTCTTCAGTAACCTGTGTTATGCAGTGGTTGCTTAGCATTTATAACAAAAGTGCAGGAACAAAAGAAAATAAAATTGAGAAATAGGTTCATCAAAATTAAAAGCTTTTATGCATCAGTACATGAAGGTAAAAGAAAAAAAAACATACAGAATGGTAGAAAATAGTTGGAAATCATGTATCAGATAAGGATTTATTATCCATAATATATTAAGCAATCCTACAACTCAAAAACAGAAATACAACAATCCTATTTAAAAATGAACAAACCTGAATAGACTTTTCTCCACAGAAAATAATTGGCCACTAAATAAATGAAAATATGGAAAACTGTATTAGCCATTAGCTAAACATAAATCAAAAGTTCAATGAGATACAATTTCTTGCCCACTAGAATTCCTATTATTAAAGACAGAAAATAAAGTGTTGGAGGAGATAAGGAAAAATGGGAACCCTTGCTCATTATTGGTGGGGATATAAAATGAGGCCAGTGCAGCTGTTGTGGGAAAAATGTAAGAGTTTTCTATGAAAATTTTGTACAGAATTATCATATGACCCAGCAATCCCATTTCTAGGTATATACCATAAATAATTGAAACCAAAGACTCAAACAGATATTTGCACACCAATATTCATAGTGGCACTATTCCCAATTGCCAAAAGATGGAAGCACCCCAAATGTCCATCATTAGATCAAGAGAAAAGCAAAAAGAGGTATATAAATAAAATGGAATATTATTGAAAAATAAAAATGTGTTAAGTTCTAATGCATGGTACAGCAGGAGTAAAATTGAAGACATCATGTTGAGTGAAACAATCAAGACCCAAAAGTACAAATATTGTATAATTTCACATAAAAAATGATTAAAACATACACATGAATAGATCAGATAGTAAAATCCAGGTTTCCAGGTCCCAAGGCGGGGTAGGAAATGGGGAGTTAAAGCTTAATTGGTAAAGGGTTGCTATTTAGGGTCATGGAAAACTTTGATAAGGGATGTGGTGGTGGTAGCACAACATTGTGAAAATCATTAATGCCACAGAATTATATATTTGCAAGTGATTAAAAGTCCAAATTAGAGGTTGTATGTCAATATTACAGAAAAATTTTTTAAAAACCCATACAGCTCTACAACACAACAGTGTAACCTAATATATATCATGGACTTCACTTAACACTTTATAATAATGTTGTTTCAATAATTGTAAAAGCATCAAAAGAAAGAAAGATGGAGGATAATCTAGGGACTGTATATCATAGTCATTTGGTGGTGGATAAGAATTGTGGTTAACAGTACAAATACAAAATTATTCCTCTATTACAGGGTGTTAAGAATGTGGTGATACATGGGAAAATACAATGCCAAACTGCTACATGCACCAGTCAATTTTAGTAACATCATTCCAGGAAGTCCCCCACCCTGGTCCCACAATAGTTATGATTAATTAAATGTATCTATAAATTAGTAACTGTACTACTTATCTTCATTTTTAAATAGAAATGCAGATTCTGAGGCTTTCTCCTTAGGGTCTGATTCTGGCACTCTGGATCCCTGAATAGCTCTGTTTATCCTTCTTGGATGTTTCCAGTACTGCTGACAGAAGAGCTAGATATACACAGTTGTTAATGGCTTTGTGCCAAACATCCTAAGTGGTTCTACAATAAAATCACTCTAACTGAACTTACTGTCTCCATTATCCATGGAACTACATCATGTCTATCACATTACATGCAAGCCTCTGGATCTTACTATATTTCTGCCAATTACTTCAAGTAATGCTGTTATGGTACAAAAACATATTTTCTCCACCTTCAAGTTGAACTCAGCAAAGTATGCTCCACAGAAAAACTGCCTAGATCCCCATAATTGGAACTCTTTTAATGGTTCACTTCATTTCAAATGTGACAATGTTTGCCAAGTCACACCCATGATCCCAAGATGGCTATGCAAGATGGATTCCCATGAACTTCACACTGTGCTGCAGTCAACAGCATTCTCAGACCTCCCTTCCTCCCCAACCCAATAATTGAGGTCTGTGTGCTCATTTCAGGTACTTATCCAGAAAAAGCATTTTCTTAAGGGTCTTCCACAAAAAATAAAAAATAAATAAAATAAAATAATTAGTAAAATAAAATAGGCATCAAAATGATGCAAATTATTAATAATCGGGAAAACTGTGTGTGGATATTTGGTATGTCTGCACTTTCTGAATGACCTTTCTGTATATCTACATCTTTTCTAATAGAAAAGTAAAAAATATTATTATACCACTTCATATAAAATGTAAGAACCATAAATATTTCAAATTTCATTTGCTCTGACTATGTCAGCCATTGTTTCCATATATGTTACTTCTCTACATATTATATTCCTGAAAATACAGTGCATTATTTTTGTTTTACACAGTTGTCTTTTACAAAAATTTCACATATTTTAATGTCTTGGGCTCTTCATTTCTTTTTGTAGATTCAATTTTTCCTCTCATATCATTTTCTTCAGTCTAGAAAATTTCTGTTAACTATCCTTGTGCCACAGGACTTTTGGCCACAAACAAATTTTCTGAGCTTTCATTTTATTTTAAATGTCTCCACCTCACATTTGAGTTTCATGAACATTTTCACTAGATATAGAATTATTATTATTCCTATTATTATTATTATTTACCTTCTCACATTTTGTGGATTTTTTTTCCTTCAAGCATCCTTGTCTCTTTTGGGAAGCCAGTCATAGACATGTTCCCCACTCTGAATTCCCCAAATGTTCGACCCTCCTTCCCCCTTTTTGCCAATTTTTGTGTTCTTTCTGCTCACCATGACTGCTTTGAAGTGTTTCTTTGTATCTTTCATTTTCTGTAGCTTGATTTTGATGTGCTACTGTATGGGGGAGTAGAGTGAGGGTGGGAATGCATATTGGATTTATCTTGTTTTGCATGTTCAAAATTTGTCCAATACATAAATTCATGTTTTTCTCCAAATTTTATAAAAACCTATTTTATAAACCACCTATTCTAATTAATTAAATATTTTGAATGATAATAACACTTTAAATTGCTTTTAAAAGTTTCATTTAATTAGAAAAAATCTGGTAAGTGCTTTTTGGGACACCACAGCTTTTTTTCTTTTCTTTTCTTTTCTTTTTTTGATTTAAAAGCACCATATTAGGAGGGGTGAACAAAAATATTAGCTGAAGGGAGGCTGAGAAAAAAGCTTTTTGTTCATGAGATTAAAGTAGAAATGAAAAAAAAATACACTCTTTGATGAATATGATTAAATCAGTCTATTATTCTTTATATGTGATTAGGACTTCATGAGAAAAATAACAGTTCTGCAACAATCCTTGCCATCAGTTCAATGATGTATTTGAATCCACAATGGCAAAAAGCAAATAAAATAGAATTTGTAATCTGTAAATATAGGTTGATGTTTCACCTTCATGATTAAAAGTTGTGTGTGATACTAGCTTTTCAGTCCAAAGTTTTCTTCTCTTTAAAATAGCAATACATTTGAATGACCAAGCAGTTGCAAAGATGGAGGCCAGGAAGACTCATTAAATATATAAAGCAATAACTATATAAAGAATTTCCTTCAAATTTTCATTGTAAAAGAGGGTTAACATAAAATTAAAATTCCATCATCAAATGTATTCATTTATTTTTTTAAATTAGCAAATATTGGTTGTAAAACTTATAGTGTAAACAAATCATTAAAATGTATGTGAGGGGGGCGGATGTGGCTCAAATGGTTGGGCATCCGTCTGCCATATGGAGGGACCTGGGTTCGATCCCCAAGACCTCCCGGTAAAAT
>JAQZBX010057512.1:0-17956 GCA_029593785.1 Cabassous unicinctus
AATTTTCATGTTTTCAGATAACATTATCCAATATAAAGTCCTTAAAAATCTACAACAAAGCTCCTGGAGATAATAAATTAATTCAGCAAAGTAGTGAAGCACAAGATCAACATGAAAACATTAATATTGTGTCTGTAAGTAATTAATAATCAATTTAAATTCCATTTAGAGTAACAAACATTCAAATATTTAGGAATAAATTTAACCAAGAATAAAGAGGATATATACATGGAAATATACAAAATGTTTCAAAAAGAAATCAAAGTAGAACTAAAAAAATGGAAGGACATCCCATGTTATGGAATGGAATATTAAATGTTCTTAAAACCCAAAGTAATTTACAGTTTCAATACTCCCCCATTTAAAATCCAAAGGCCTTCTTTGCAAAAATGGAAGAGCCAATTATCAAATTTGTATGGAAGGGTAAGGGGTCCTGAATAACAAATCTATCTTGAATAAGAAGAATGAAGTTGGAGGACATACACTTCTAAAATTAAAACATAATACAAAATTATGGCAGTGAAAACAGCATGATGCCAGCATAAGGACAAACATAAAGACCAGTAGAATAGAACTGAAAATTCAGAAATAAAACTTTACATCCATGGTCAATTGATTTTTGACAAGGGTGCGTGTCAAACTGGGATAGAGTATTATCTTTAACAAGTGGTTTTGGGAAAAATGGGTATCCATGCACAAAACAATGAAAGTAGATCTTTACACCACAACATATACAAAAATCGACTCAAAATACATCAAAGGCTTAAAAGTAAAATAGATAAAAACCCTGGAAAATCTAGGGAATCTTCTTCAGGATCTTGTGTTAAGCAAAGTTTTCTTAGACTCTATACCAAAAAGACAAGCAAAAAATAAAACAAAATAGATAAATAACACTTCAACAAAATTAAGTATGCTCTTCAATTAATGTCATCAAGAAAGTAAAAGGACAACCTACAGAATGGAAGAAATATCCTTTAAAAACCTTCAGTAAGTGTTTAATATCCAATATATATGAAGATATCTTACAACTCTCCAATAAAAAGAAAAAGAATGCACTTTAAAAATTGGCAAAAGGCTTTATTAGATATTTCTCCAGATAAGATATACAAATGACCAAAACCACAGGAAAAGATTATCAAAATTAATAGCCATTAGGGAAATGCAAATACAGATCAAAATGAGAGACCATTTCTCACCTACTGGAATAGCTTCTGGTAAAAATAAAAATCAAATTGGAGAGGATATGGGGATTTAGGAACATTCATTCATTATTAGTAGGAAAGTATACTAGTGTAGCTGCTGTGGAAAACAGTTTGGAGCTTCTTCCAAAAACTTAAAAACAGAATTTTCATACACCCCAGTAATCTCAATTCAATGTATATATTCCAAAGAATTTAAATCAGTGACTGGAAGGAATATTTGCCCACTGGTATTCATAGTGTCATTATTCACAATTATCAAAAGTTGGAAGCAACCCAAGTGTCCATCTGCAGATAGACAGTTAAACAAAATATGGTTCATACACAAATGAAATATTATTGTGCCATAAAAAGAAAAGTGAAGTCACTGATGTTCATAGCAACATTATTCACAATTGATGAAAGTAGGAAACTACCCAAGTTTCCATCAACCAATGAATGAATTAACAAAATGTGGTATATACATATGATGAAGTATTATTTAGCTGTAAGAAGAAATGAAATTGGGGTGCATATAGCAACACAGATGAACCTTGAGGACATTATGTTGAGTGAATTAAGCCTAACACAAAAAGAGAACTATTAGATGGTATCAATAAAATGAACTAAATACAATTAGTAAAATTAGTAAACTCATGGAGTTAAAAGCTATACTATAGGTTACTAGCAGATAGAATGAAGGTTGAAAATTGGGAACTGATATTCAATGTATGTAGAATGTTTAATAACGTTGATGTAAAGACATGGGTATGGATAGAGTAGAATGTAACACGTTATGGTGAGTATAACTAATATTGCTGATTTATAAATGTGATTGTGGATGAATGTGGTAGTTTAGGGATGTAAATGTCAATTGAACAAAAGCTAAATGATAAACTAGGGGCTGTATAACTTAGGGAACTCAGTGATGGATGAGAACTGTGGTTAGTAGTACAAACACATGAATGTTCTTCTATGAACTAGGACAAATGTATGACACTGTTACAAGGTGTTAAGAATATCGTGATACATGAGAAAAATAAAACTAATGTAACTTAGGGACTGTAGTTACCAGTAATATTGTAATTTCTTACATCAATGTCAAAGAACATACTATATCAATATCAAGGGTCAAAAATAGGTGGTATAGGGGTATCATACTTGAAATAAAATAAACAGACTTAAAAGGGGTTGCAGAGCAAGTTTATTGAACTCAAGTTGCACTAATGAAGAAGAAGCACAAAAGAAGGTTTTTGCACAAAAGGTTGAGCATGAGGAGCAGCTTATGTGGGGGAATGGGGAAGGGTGAGGTAGAAGTGAGCTTTGTGAACTGCAAGGGGAAGTGGACTGTCTGGGCAGGGTGTCCTTAAGGCACAATTTGTTAATTAACAATCAGGATGTTGGTCTAAGATTGTGGCTATCTGGTGAAGATGTGCAAACTTTGGTGGTATCAGTTTGATTTCTTTGTTCCAGTTCTTCTCTCTGGGCAGGGGCAGTGGTCTCAATCAGCACTGCAAAGGGTCATTTTTATGTTAGCCAGGTTCAGTTAGACTCAGATTCTTCTTTGTAATGCCCTGGATAAAATGAAAGCTCAGGTGAATCAAGATAGTTAGGAAAATCATTCATCATTCCAGTTTCACAGGGAAGTGTGGGATTTTTCCTGTTGGATGATGAAATCATTCCACATTGACTGAAGTGATGAGAGCACAAATGTGTGATGAAACTGAGAGCCACCCGGTGTATACTTTGTATGGATTGTACAAGGAACGGACTATATAACACAGAAAACCCTGTGTTGAATGATGGACTGTGGTTAACAGTTCTCTCATAATCTCTAACATATATGCAATACTAATACATGGTGTTAATAATAAGGAAAAAGCACACCAAATATAAGCTATAGACTATAGGTAGTAGTAATATTTTGATGATATTCTTTCATCATTTGTAATAAATGTTCCACAACAATATAAGGTGCTGGCAGTGGGATAACATATGGGAGTCCCATATATTATGCATGATTGTTTCGTCAACTCACAGCTTATCTAAAGAAAAAATATAAAAAACTCAGTTAAAAAAGAAAAGTGCAGTTTTAAATGTTCAGATAGAGAATAGATAATCAGCCTGGTACTTATATGTATACAAGGATATATGGCTTTCAGAGCCTTGCATTGTGAATTAATGCCAGGATGATTTAACCTCAAAATATTCAACTCAGTAAAAATATGGAAGCTATCCTTCAAAAAGAAATGGCAAAAAAAAAAGTTATTTCTGTGTCCAAAGGATTTTGTGTCATTATTCAATTGATGAAATATCTAAGCTATGATTCTTGAGACATGGCAATAAAAGTTTCTAAATGTTCCTTTGGAATTAATAGAATGGTATTTTATTCATGGATGAACAATTTCGAATAAAAGTATGTCTGCACTCTTATTCAGATGGAAGAATACAATTTTATTAGAACTTATTTGATGAAATTAATTGAAAGCAACAAATTTTATGGGCAAATCAACTTCCAGTTCAGAATGACCATTGAAGGAAAGATACCATTGACTTACACAAAAATTAAAATTGTGGTATCAATGAAGTTGCATAGAGAATTGAATGCCTAATTCTGCCTTGATCTGGTAGATAATGGTCTTAAGAAATATGATATTTAAATTGGGGGTAATTAAAGCATTCAGGATAAGTGTGTAAACCTTTTAACAAAAAGGCATTAGGAAGGAGAAGGAGCAGTATGGAAGCTTCAAGTCTGGGTGGTTGCATTCAGTTACAAAATAAATCTATTCATAAACACTCAGAGTTCAACTCATTGTGCCTTCTATGCATAAAAAAGAATTTTCACCTACCAGGTCATTCAGGAATCACTGGAAACTACACTTAAACAAAAATTTAAAAGGCATCAAGTTCCCTATCAGAGTAAAGAAACCTAAACTTGCTGAGTTTAGAATTTGACTAATTTCCTATGTAGATTTTCATCTTTTGAAGTTTTCTTGCCTGTATGAGCTATTTTTAATTCTATAAATAATGCTAAATAAAATTACTATATCATGCTTGTTTTAAGAATTACACGATTATATAAAATAATTGGCCATGCCTGGGAATTATTGGGTATTCAACAAAATATAAGTCTTATTTTTAATATCACAATTGTTAAGATTAATGAAGTATGCATAGAACATAAAGTAAGTGTGTTGAAAATGGACAGGAATACCAAGAAAAAAATTACCACCTGAGGAAGGGAAAGAGAGTTTGAAAATTATATTTAAACAAAACTAACAAGCCAACATCATGGTGACAAATTAGTAAAATAGTTGGAAAAGACTAAACCTCCAAAATTGCAGCAACTCTTTGGTTTTTTTAAACCATTAAAGATAAGGTGAGGTCAACTGGCCGAGTTAGAATAGATCATAATATATTAAGGTGGCATCTGACAGGCTTTTCTACTATTAACTTACTTTTTAAAAAATATCAACTCCTAGATTTCTATTTAATAGTGGTTTCCTGGAATTATTCATTTACATTGTAATCTTTCAGTTTAGGAAATCCTTTTAGAAATTTCCCATAACCATCGGTAACCACATAGACTAGTTACTTCATCTCAAGACAAATTTCACCTTTAAATAAGCTTATTCAATTACATTCAGCAACATGCAAAATTTACTTCCACTAACCCTTCTACAACTTTCCATTGTCATTTAAATCTTGTGCTACATATTTACACCCTGATTTTATGAAAACCAGCCATTTTATTTTAGGACAAAAGATACTTCCTTACACATGCTTTCACAAATCTTATACTTGTTTCCATATCCATTTATCTCATCTTATATCCCTTATTCTGTTCTGTGAAAAATGAGTCATTTCACTTCAGGCAAAACAATTATTTTAAAAGATGTTTGTAAAAATAATAATTTCATTAACCAAAAACTTATAATTTTTACTATCTTAAGAATTTAACAGACTTAATGCTACTTTATTTTTTTTAACATCCATATAAACCTAGGGAGAGTATATCCATATAAAATAAAATCAAAATAATGATAGCTTATGTAAAAAATGATTTCTATTTTCTTTTCCACAAAAGGTTAAATTTTATTTGTTTTCTTAATGCCTTAAAATTGTGCACAACCTCAAAAGCATACTAACTATCAGATCCAGGAGACACTATTATAGTTGTTTTGTTTTAATTATAAATTAGAAAAACGTTTTTATAACTTTCATGGTCTTTTTCTTTACTTACTGAAAGGTTGGCAATTAGGTTTTTAAATTCTCTCAACTCAAGGCTGTGAAATTTAATTGGGGTATTACAGGGCAGATTATGCATCATAAGGTTTATTTTGGAACATCCCCTTTGTCCTTATCACTTTTAATTTCTAAGCCCATTAGACAGAATTATAGGCTAAACTCATATCTCCCCCATCTTTCCACACCCATCCCATCCTCAACAGTTTCCCATGCAAATTCAGTTTATCATATCTTGGGGATATGATAGACTATAGAGAGGGTAAGAATTCAGGGCAAACTTTATAGTACTTTTTCTTTAGTTTCTTTAGTCAGGTTTTATATGACCATTTTGTGTTGTTTGGCTTTTCTAATTTGGGTTCCAGTATTCATTTACCCATATAAGTGCTTAAGTTTTAGCAACTTGAATAGAGTTCTCTTAAGAATTTTCATTTGTTAGTTTGATAATACCATC
Source organism: Cabassous unicinctus (assembly GCA_029593785.1). Taxonomy (NCBI): domain Eukaryota; kingdom Metazoa; phylum Chordata; class Mammalia; order Cingulata; family Chlamyphoridae; genus Cabassous; species Cabassous unicinctus. Next base: position 5,878 of record JAQZBX010057512.1, read on the forward strand.
CAGAGACATGAAAATACACACTGAGCAAACAGACAAACTCTATAAATAGAGTCAGATAAACCAACAAAAACATAAAAGTCACTAATTTGACTCATAATTCTCACTCCTTTGGTATAGCTGTCTCCAAGCTCTTCATCAGTCAACATCTCTGGATTTTACTGCTTTTAAGATTTCTTCTGGGATCAATGTTGCATGTAATATGCAAGCTCATTTTTGGAAACACTTTTATCAGTATCCAGGAAACAATTAGGACTACTCAGCAGTAAAATGCAGTTAAACACTAAATTAGCAGTTTAGACTGACAAGCAATTAACAGATAAATATTCTAGATTATTATTCAGGAGTACACTTAACAGACAGTCATACCAGTCAGGAGTATATCCAGTGGACAGACATGACGTTCAGGAGTAAGCTATGGACACAAAGTTGAAAAAATTCTTTCTGTATCCACCAGAAAATTTACTAATTCATCAACCAATTCAAAAGAGACTCGAGTTTTCTTGAGGGTGATTAGGATCCTTTCCCTACAGGTGGATAATGCTCCTGGTGTAGCTGGATTCGGTCTAGGTCTTTGGCTAAACTTCAAGAAATTAATTTCAAGAGCACATCACATTATTAGGCCGGTAATTTATTAAGGTAGGGAGGGAAGAGAAATGGGAGAAAATAACAGATCATGGGTCCCAGAGAGAGGAAAGTGCTGAAAATTTATAAAGTGGAGAGATTTATGGACTGTAATTGCCCATTATAATGATGAGGGAAGCACCGGAATCCCAAACCTGTCCTCAGCAGAAGCCCACAACTTTGAAAAATAAACTCCCCTTGGTCCCTGGTCCCTCTCTCCCCTCTTTCCTCCTCTTTTCTCCATAGAATACACATCAGGAAATAAGCACCCCAGGCTGCCCCTTTGAATTGAAATTTACAATTCAATACAGATAATGACTTTTTCCTCCCTAATGGCCTTCTGCTTTTAGAAAGATAAGCTAACTTTGTTTCTCTGCCTTTGTAACCCCACCGGCCCACTTGCACAAGAATTTGCGTGCTTAGTGTACCTATATAAACTTAAGAAAATCGGAAAACGGGGCTCAGAATTTGGAGAGAGAGAACACTCCTCTGGGCCCACGCATAATAAAACTTTGTTCATCCATGGTCCCAAGAGTGCCATTTGGATTATTTCTGGCTGGCTGCAACATTTTTTTCCCTAACTGGGAAACTCATCTGAGCAGGCCCATTGTGCCTCTGGCTTGGGGCTGACGGGTGTGGCCAACAGCGATCTCTGAGCAAATGAGGTGGGCACCACCTGTCCTCTTGATGGGACCTCCTTCTGAGGAGGTCCCTGCATGCTGCGTCCCTACACTCCAGCCTGACTCAGTGGTGAGGTGGACTGAACAGTGACAGAAGACTCTGGAAAGGTAAGGCCCTGGATGCCAAACCATCAGTCAGGCCTTTCTCTGGATGGAAGAGGAGACTGAGCACCTCCTGAAATCTCTAGTACTGAGATTCCAGAATAGGGAAATTCCTGTGGGAGGGACTGCATAACTTCTGAGTGACTGTGTGAATGAATGAGGACAGCAGAGGCTTGCATCTGCCATACCAGTCTGTGACTCCTCGGCACATGCTATGGAGCCAGTGTGGGCCCTAACCTGTTTTCCATGGCTACATCATATGGCATAATGGCTAACCCAAAATTTGCCTGGGCACCTTAGCTAAGATGAACCTAAGTTCTCATGAGAGACATGGACAGGTGGGCATCTGAGTGGCTGTGAAAGAGGTGACCCTTTCTTTTGTCTGTCTTGTGCCACCAATGCAGGCTGTGGGTTCATCACAGTCAAAACCTACGGTCTTAAACTGCATACTCAAGAAATTCAAGGAGGGTTTTTCTGATAATTATGGCATCCAGATGAACCCCCGCACCCTCTGAACCTTATGTGAAGTAGAGTGGCCCACTTTTAATGTTGACTGGCCCTCAGAAGGGACCCTAGATATAGCCAGGGTCTGTGCAGTGTGGCTGGTGTTTGCAGGAATTCCTGGCCACCCCAATCAGTTTCCCTACATTGACTCTTGGTTGGAGATAGCCCAGACTCTGCCCCTTTGGGTTCGATTGTGCATTGGAAAGAAGGGACAGAGCAGGGTCTTGGTTGCACAGGGAATGGGGATCTGGAAACCAGTCATTCATCAAGGGTCCTTGGAGGGGACCCACTACCACCCTAACCACCATACAGTCCAACTGCTCTAGCCTCTGCTACTGGCCAGGGAGCACAGGCAGATATCCCAGAAACACCTTGACCTTCGGTCTCTCCTCCTAGCCTGGGAATGCAGGCAGATCTCCCAGTAACACTTCCACCTTCGGCCCCTCCAGGAACATTTACCCTGTCTGAGGAAAGCCCTACAACCTCACTAGCAAGGAGATTCCAGTCAGGACAACCTGCATCACAGTTGGCCCTCTGTGAAACACAGGGTCTGGCCCAGATCTGTGAAAATGGGACCATCCAACCTGGGAAGCCTGTATTATACTACCAGCCCTTCACAATTACAGACCTCTTAAACTGGAAGTGTCACACCCCCTCTTAACTTGGAAAAACCCCAGGCCCTTATTGATCTCATGGAATCCATTTTCCAAACCCATCATCCTACGTGGGATGATTGCCGCCAACTCCTCCTGACTTTGTTTAATACAGAGGAGACTCAACGAATTCTGATGAAAGCCTGAAAGTGGCTGCAGGAGCAGGCCCCTACTGGCATCTTAATCCCAGAAGATTGGGCATGACAAGTGGCACCAGAAACCCAACTTAACTGGGACTTCAACACTGAACAAGGGCTGGCTGCACTCCAGCAATACCAGGAACCACTCCTCCGAGGAGTCTGAGAAGGGGCAAAATGGCCCAGAAACTTTACAAAGACGACTTTAGTTACTCAAAATCCCGACGAGTTTCCAGGAGATTTCTATGAATGGCTTTGCAAGGCCTTCAGAATCTACACTCCTTTTGACCCAGAAGCTCTGGAAAACCAGAGGATGGTGAATGCCACCTTTTTTTGCACAGGCAGCAATGGACATTAAAAGAAAGCTCCAAAAATTAGAAGGGTTCACGGACCTGAACATCTCTCAACTGCTGGAAGTCGCCAACCAAGTATTTGTCAATCGAGATGAAGCTGCTGAATGAGAAGCCAAGAAGTGAATAAGACATCAAGCCTCCCTACTGGCAGCAACCTTAGGAAATCCTAACCCCACCAGATGAGAAGGACCACCTCGAAAAGGAGGACAAGTGCCAGAAGTGTGCTGCTGGCCAGAGACCAATGTGCTTACTGCAAAGAGAGTGGACCCTGGAAAAATGCATGACCCCAAAAGACTCAGGCACATAGAGGGAATATCCCTAAAGGGAAATACTGACCTGAGCCCCAAGACCATCTGATCAGGCTGGCAGGACTCAAACCTGAATAGGGACGAACGGGCTCAATGGAACTTGGCCCTCATGAGCTCATGGACAAATTACAAGTTGGGGGCCAGTCAATGACTTTCATGGTGGACACTGGCACTGAACATTCTGTGGTCACAACCCCTGTCACCTCTTTAGTGGAAAAACTGCTAATATCATAGGATCTACTGGGGACCAATCAAGCCAAAGGCCTTTTTGCCAGTCAAGAACTTGTCAGCTCGGTGGCCATGAAGTAACTCATGAATTTCTGTACCTGCCTGAATGTCCATTTCCCCTGCTTGGTAGGGACCTCTTAACCAAACCGGGAGTACAGATTACCTTCAAATATGAAAGGCCAGCAAGATTAAGCCTTGGAGCCAGCCTCACTTTCCTCGTCACCATGCCCTGAAGGGAAGAATGGAGACTTCATGTGGAATAAAGTTCAGGTCAGAATCTGGAAAAACTACTGGAACTTTTCCCCCAGGTTTAGGCAGAAAAAAACCCACCAGGAATTGCATGGAACCATGCACCATCATCATCAACCTGAAGCCTGGAGTAATCCTGATCTGGCAGAGGCAGTATCCGATCCCCCACTAATTGCAGTTGGGCATAGCCGAACATATAGTTTGCCTGAATAGAGAGGGATTCTAATCGAATGCCAGTCACCTTGGAACAACCCATTATTGCCAGTATAAAAGCCAGATGGGACCAGATATCAATGATTGCAGGATTTCCAAGCCATTAATAACAACATACTCACCTTACATCAGGTTGTTCCCAACCCATACACCTTGTTGGGACAGCTGCTGCCTGAATCCGCCTGGTTCACTTGCCTGGACCTGAAAGATGCATTCTTCTGCCTATGGCTGGTCCTTGTGAGCCAACCTCTGTTTGCCTTTGAATGGGAAGATCCCAAAACCCGGCAGAAAACTCATCTAACCTGGACCCGACTCCCACAGGACTTCAAAAACTCCCCTACCCTTTACAGGGAAGACTTGGCAGCAGATTTTGCCACCTACCCTCAGGAAAACTGCAGGTGTGCTCTCTTACAATATGTAGATGACCTCCTATTTGCCATTGAAATAGAGGAGGACTGCTGGAGAGTGACCCAGACTCTCCTACAACTTCTAACACAGACTGGGTACAAAGTGTCTTGGAGAAAGGTCCAGATCTATAAACAGCAAGTCAAGTACCTGGGGTTCAGCATCACACAAGGGCACCAGACACTTGGGCTCAAATGAAAGAAAGTAATCTGCACCATCCCTACCCCCACCACAAAAAGAAAGCTTCACAAGTTCCTCGGGGCTGCAGGGTTCTGCCGCATCTGGATTCCTGGATTTGCAGCCATGGCCAAGCCCCTTTATGAAGTTTTGGCGGGTACAGAAAAAGAGCCTCTTGCCTGGGGAGAAGCTCAACAGGGGGCCTTTCAAAACATCAAAAGACACATAGGCCGAGCCCCTGCCTTGGGGCTCCCAGATGTAACTGGAAACTTTAACCTGTTCGTGCATAAAAAGAACAGAATAGCATTGGAGGCTCTCACACAAACAGTTGGCCCCTGGCAAAGACCTATTGCTTACCTCTCCAAGCAGCTGGACTCCATGGCTACAGGGTGGCTGCCCTGCCTAAAAGCCTTGGCAGCCACCGTGACCCTTGTCAAAGAAGCCAACAAATTAACTCTCAGACAGGCCAGTCACATTATGTTGCCACATGTAGACACTACCCTAATGAACTCACACGGGCATCGGTGGACATCGAATCCCCAGCTCGCACATTATCAAGGTTTACTCTGTGAAAGCCCCAGAGTGACAATAGAAAGGATGCACAGTCTAAACCCTGCCACCTTTTCACCAGAGGAGGAAGGGGCTCCAGAACATGACTGTGTTGAAGTGATAGAAGAGATATATGCCAGTTGCCCACACCTCCAAGACAAACCGCTCCCTTCCCCAAATCAGACACTATTTAGAGATGGGAGCAGTCTTGTTAAAAATGGGGAAAAGCTTGTTGGGTATGCAGTCACCACTATGGAAAGGGTAGTAGAAGCAGCATGTCTACCGTGGGGATGGCCTGTGCAATGGGCAGAACTCTGGGCGCTGGTCTGAGGCTTGCAGTTAGCCACTGGGCAAGCAGTAAACATTTACACTGACTCTAAGTATGCATTTGTTACCATTCATATCCTTTGGACAATTTATAAAGAAAGAGGTCTCCTACCCGCAGGGGGAAAGGAAATTTAAAGGAAAGAAGAAATTCTCCAACTGTTAGAAGCAATCTGGAAACCAAACAAAGTTGCCATCATCCACTGCTGGGGACATCAGAAAGGAATGGATACGGTCACTCAAGGAAACAGATACACTGACAAGGCAGCTTGGCAAGTGGCTGAAGGAACCCATGGAATACAAGTCCCAGAATTAACCCACCACTGTCCCTCTTAGGACAAGAGAGTGATCAACTAAGCTATACCCGGGAAGAACAGGAGTGGGCTGAAAGAGAAGGGGGAAGCTGAACCCCTGAAGGAACTTGGCTGCTCTCAGATAACCAGATTTTTGTACTGAAAGGAGCCACTCATGTGCTCATCCGGCAATACCACCAACTCACCCACCTAGGGAAAACTGCATTAGAAGTCTTGTTTGGGAGATACTACTACATAGCCCAGCTAACTTCTCTCTGTGACACCATCAGCAACCAGTGCCAAGTTTGTGCCAAAAACAACCCCTTGCAGGGCCCCCATACTCCGGCAGGTGTCCAGCACATGGGAACTGCCCCCTTTGAAGATATCACAGTAGACTTCATGGAAGTGAAACCAAGTCAGGGGTACAAATATCTGTTGACGATGAAATGCACCTTTTCAGATTGGGTCAAAGCTCTCCCCACTCACACCAAGAAGGCAAGAGAAGTAACTAAGGCTTTACTTAGAGAAATCATTCCATGACACAGGCTGCCACTGTCAATGGGAAGTGACAATGGCCCAGCCTTCATGGCTGCCATAGCCCAAGAGCTAGCAAAAATGTTAGGAATCAAGTGGAAACTCCATATCACTTACAGGCCCCAGAGTTCAGGGAAAGTTGAATGCATGAATTGAACCCTCAAAGCCACCCTAGCCAAATTCTGCCAGGAAACTGATCTCCCCTGGGTAGACTTACTTCCATTGATCCTTCTCTGAGTTAGGTGCACCCCAGGAACCACTGGCTATTCACCCTTTGAAATTCTATTTTGGCAGCCACCCCCAATTATCCAGGCCTTCAGAGGAAATCTTAAACTTCTGGGGGAGGCTAGCCAAGATTCCATTCTCTAGAAGCTAGGGAAAACTCTAGCTGAAATACATAAAACTGTCTTGTCCCAGAATCTCATCCTCCTTGGACACCCTGTGCACCCCCACCAGCCAGGGGACCTAGTCTAGGTCAAAGACTGGAAAAAAGAACCCCTCCAGCCTTCCTGGACAGGTCCACATACTGTGATCCTTGTAACTCCCACTGTTCTTAAAGTTTCAGTCATCGTCCCTTGGATCCATCATTCCAGGGTCAAGAAGGCACACCTCAATAAAGAGCAGGACAGCTGGACAGCCCAACCCATACCCAGCCACTCCTTGAGAGTGAAAGTCGCCCAGGATCCTCGAGCATTGACCTCATCAAGTGCTGGCTGAATAGACCCCTGCTCCTGGTGGATCCTGTGCTTATACGGCCTGCTCACCTTGGTATTTGGAGTTGGACTCACTGCTGTGGCTCCTACAGCCTGGACTGTTGTGAATAGAGGCCTAATTGCAATTGCTTCCTGGTGTATAATAGAATGTTACTGTGTCTTAACTTGCTTGTTCTTTACTTCCTTGCCCCTCCTTAAGAGCCAATACCCGCCCCCAAAATCTATGGCAGCTGCAAGTTAGTCAAAGATGGGGCAAACAATCTGTGCTGAACACTTCAGTCCCATTCCCGGCAGGTGCAACTTCAGTTTCTGTAATATTTGAGGCTTGCAGGGCAATCCAAGATCATGCTCCTTACACCTTGCTGGTTGCCCCATACCCCCACGCCCCCATTCCGGCCCCCAAGAGAGGGTGTAGGGGTTGCAGCTATGGAAGTTATGACAAATACCTCTGCTGAGACCCCCAAAAAGGTGGAGGATTCTGCTGCTCTTGGAGCTTGCTAGTAGGTGCCACCGCTCCTTGGAAGGGAGTCCCACCCACTTCTTCGTATCTCCTACAGAAAATCCCCAGCCCAGCAGGGTGTGGCATAGAAACCTGTGACCCCATAAAATTCACCTTATTGAACATAATCACTGGATCAGAAAATACATTTTTAAAGGCCCAGGCAGGACTGAATTTGGGAATTGGAATATACAACCCATCGGAGCTGGAACCAGGAGAATTCATACTGGTCCAACTGATCCCAGTAACCCAACCCCCAGAAAAAACCCTGATGAAAAATATCAGTAAAGCCACCCAGCTGCTAAAAGCCAAAGTTAAAACAGCCCCCTGCAACATTCTTTTGAACCAGGCTTGAAATTTCCACCACCTTCTAAATAAATCTCAACCCGATATAGCTGCCTCCTGCTGGCTATGCACTTCCTCCAGTCTAATCATCTTCCCTGTACCTGTCCCATGGAACATAACCCCCCTAGCCCATGACAGCTCTGTGGCAGGAACCAGGCTCCTCCCAGTCTTCATAACTTAACCCCCATGAAAAATGGCTAACTGTGGAAACATAACTACCAGATCTCTTTCAGATATCCTCCCTCTTGGAAGGGCCACCTGTGACACTACCTGCCCACTCAATGAGCCTGACCAATGCACTGCAAACTCCACCATCTGGGTCTGTGGCACCAATGCCTACCGGTGCCTACCCCAGGATGGCCAGGGCATCTGCTACCTGGCTTGGCCAGCACCATCATTTTCAGTGTATGGAAATGAATTTCCTGGAGAGCTCTCTCAATCCAAACAAGAAATACAGGCAATTTTGATACTCTTAGGACTAGGAGTAGTCAGGAGTGCAACAGTAGCAGGGGCTTCTCTCACAGATGGTCAAGAGGGCTTATAAAGACTTTATCAGGAAACATCAAATGACCTCGAAGAAATATCGGGGGTTGTCAATGGTTTGCAAGACCAGATAGACTCATTGGCGGAAGCGGTTTTGCAAAACAGGCGAGGATTAGACTTGCTCACCACAAGTTCAGGGGGAATCTGTCAAGTCCTGGGGGAAGAATGCTGTTTTTATGCAAACTTCTCAGGAATAGTTAGGGACAAAGTGGCCCTGTTAAAGGATCGTGCCAAAGACCATTTAAACGATGTACACCAGGCATCTGCCAACAGAAATTACTTCCAGTATCTCCTCCCCTGGATTTTGCCATTCATGCCAGTGATAGCCTCAGTCTTTTTCCTCTTAACTTTTGGGCCATGCATTCTATGGTACCTAACACAATATATCACTTCCCGCTTAAATGCCTTAAAACACCAAGTAATGCCTCATGTTAAATATCAGCCCTTGGGGACTATAAAAGAATCCCCATGATAGCAAGTGATGCCCAATAAAGAATTATAAAGGCATCAAAAGGGGGGAATGATGAGGGAAGTGCTGGGAATGCAACCCCACCCTCAACAGAAACCCACAGCTTTAAAAAATAAACTCCTCTCAGTCCCTGGTCTGTCTCTCCTCTCCTTCCTCCTCTTTTCTCCATGGAATCCAAATCAGGAAGATAAGCTCCCCAGGCTGCCCCTTTGAATTGAAATTTACAATTCTATACAGATAATGATTCTTTTTCCTCCCTAATGGCCTTCTGCTTTTAGAAAGATAAGCTAACCTTACTTCTCTGCCTTTGTCTGCCTGCTTGCTCAGGAATTTGCCTGCTTAGTGTACCTATATCAACTTATGAAAATCAGAAAATGAGGCTTAGAATTTGGAGAGACAGAACTCTCCTCTGGGCCCATGCGTAATAAAACTTAGGTTCATCAGTGCTCTCAAGAGTGCCGTTTGGGTTATTTCTTGCTGGCCGCAAAAATAGATTATAAATGCCCAGATTTTACTTGCATTTTGATCCATGTGTGTGTGTGTGTGGGGGGGATACTGTGAAAGCCATTAATTTCTGCTTTTATGTTGATTATTTCCTTCTCTAATCTTCCTTTTGTTTTCCTTTGTTCCATTTCTTTTGCCACAGTTGGCATTTTAGGGTGGTGTATGAGATCCTAGTTCAGGAGTGCCACTACCCAACTATTGTTTCTTTAATGGTGGCTAATTTGGGGGAGGTGAGGGAATGGAGGGGTTAATGGAAGGGGTTTGTACACTAAAGTTTTCTATTTTCTTTTCCCTTGCAGGTTCTTAATTATCCCCCACCTCTTATTGCTTTTCCTTCATGGTGTGGTTTCCAAAGTCGATGTATGTATTCCACTGTATTAGTACTTATTTCTTCCATGATGTCCAAGGATTAGGATTAGATTTCCAAGATTGCTCTTGCACTTCCATGGGTATTTTATGTCCTTTACCTTTCATCAGGACTCTGAACTAAAAGTTCACTTTATAAACTTAAGGTGTACTTTCTCTTTCTGGTGATTTTAGCTGCTTCTTATTTCAATGGCTATGATCTGCTTCTCTCTTCCATTCAGTTTTCCCCTATCTGCCTTCTATGTGGTAGGACTGGGAAAGAGCTTGGTGGATATTTTATTTATCTACTAGTAGTTAAATAAAAATTTGGATGTTCTTTATCTTCTATTTATGCTGAGAGCATGTTTTATAGAGGTTTATTTGCTCTTTTTGCTATTCCTTATTGTTTATGGAATTTCAGATAGCAGGAAACCACTAACTCAGATAACCAAAATTCCCTCTTCTTTGGCTCACTTCTCAATGTATTAGTTGAACTGACTCTGCTTCCACATTGATCCAGGATTTTGGCAATACATATGTCCATGTAGCTCCATGACTGGAGTTTCTAACTTTTTATTGGTTAACATGTAAATCTTCATTAAACCTTGTGTAAGTAGCTCAAAAGTCTATGTTCTTAATTATCAAGCTAGTGCTACTAGTAAGTGACACTTGGCTTACCATTAATACCCCAGAGATTTTGCATGTTCTTATAATATCAATTTCCTGGATATTATATTCCTTCTTCTTATATTTCACAAATGTCACCAGAATTATATATTTTTGCACTGCATTCCTGACTAACTAAAAGAGCTAAAAGTTCATTATTATGCTCATACAACTCTTTATATAGCTCTATCATAAGAAAAATTACCCTGTAAACTTGTTTTTCTTCCCTAAGTCACACCATCCTAATGATCACAAAAATCATGTCTCTTGTAGAGTCTGGGTAGACCTATAATAAACGGACATTAAATAAATAATTACTAATTACATGAACAATGTAAATTTCTGGGAGATACATTAGCACATAATTGAAATATCTCCCCACCCTCAGCCAGTCCCCTGCATGGAGAGGATTACTGGAGCACAGGGAGTAAAAGAAATTTTAAATTTTTGTTGAAACATTAATGGAGTGATCCTACTAACACAGCAAGGACTGTCAATCATAAAGAGAAGTAGAAAATAGTGACTCATTTTGAAAAATTTGTTTAGTGTTTTGACATATTTAACTCATTGGAGGATAACTTAAGTAAACTTGGAGTAATGCAATAATTTTTTTATTCAAGATTTTAAAATTTAAGTTTTCACTCACTTTCTGAAAAAAAAAATTGAAATCTTTTGGAGTATATCCTTCAAGGCTTGCTTCACTTGCTGGTTCCTTAGAATACTCATTTAAACAATGAAGGGATTTAATGAAGAGGCAATGGAGGTACAGAGCATAGCTACTCCTTTGGATGAAGTCACTTTTTCCTTTGCTGATAGCTTCATGTAAATGAACACTCAGCTACCATGAGTAAAGGAGACTACAATCATGTGGGAATTAAACTGGAAAAGGCTTTTGTTCTTTTCTGAGAGGAAGGGATTTTATGAATTGTCTTGAGAATATAAGTGTAGGAAAGAATCACTAACATGAACATGACCACAAGTGTTATAACTGCTGAAGCAAAGGAAATCAATTCTAACAAACAAGTTTCTGTGCAAGAAATATGCAGCACAGATGAAGCATCATACATGAAATGATCAATGACTCTGGAAGCACAGATTTCCAGTTGCAGTCCCATGACCAACAGTGGAAGGTGATTAGAAAGTCAGCTGTCCATGAGCTGAGTACCAGTTGGTAGCACACATTGCTGCTCATACAGGGGTTTGCAGATGGCAACGTAACAGTCATAAGGCACGGCAGCCAGGAGTAAAATTCACTAATTCCTAACAGGAAGAAAAAGAATAACTGAGATGCCCAAACATGATAGGAAATGATTTTTTTGTATTACAGTATTCATATGTGTAACCTTTATTATTTTTTTTCTTTGTTCTACATTTACTATTTTTAAAATATATTTACTTTTTATCCATTTTAATCCCCCCCACTCCCTCCATTTTTTCTGTTTTTGTGTGTATTCATTTGGCAATTCTCTGTGTCCGTTTCCTGGCCTCTTCTCTCATCCTTCTCCTCCTGTCTTCATCTGGAGTTAATCCTGGGAACCTTGGATGTGGGAGAGAGGCATTCTCTCACCTGCACCACCTCAGTTCCTGCTTATTCAGAATGTTTCATCTTGGCTCTCCTCTGTGTCTCTCTCCTGTAAAGTCGATGGGGCCAGATGGCTCACCCGC
>JAQZBX010057513.1:0-17944 GCA_029593785.1 Cabassous unicinctus
TATATTTTATGTCTGTTAATAGTGAACGAAACTAGCTGCTTTTAATCTCTTTTATCATTGATCTTTGTTTCTTTATTGCCAAAATAATCTGTTTTTCTAAATAAATAAGGCTAAAATTTAAAAATTCCAGGTAGGCAAAAATACTGGCTAGCAAAATAAACAGTTGAATTGGCATCCGTTATTGTCAATTTCTCTCCCGTGTAGGCCTTAGTATTTCCCAAATAGGGCAAGAATACCAAAAACAATCTTCATAACCTCTGTTTCTTATAGGTTTTTCAAGTGTTTTTCCAGGGTACATTATAATTCAGTCCACACAGAATATAATTCTGAGACATTGGAAAAATTCTTACTGCATATTAATGTAGTATACAGACATTATTTTAATTGTCTAATATAATACCCTGAGAAGTAGGTAGCACACACCGTCAAATAGAACCTGATCCTCTACCCAGGGTTGGATAGCAGATTTATATGCACTTGTGAAGTAGAAAGCTGCTTGCCCATAGTTGTATGATAGCTCAGCTCAATTTCCTTCTGCTTTAGGAGTACCTCTGATGTTCACTAGCATTTAAATGTTCAAATTACATGATGTAGATTACGTACTATTGTTTAATATTATAGTGTTCTCTAGTTGTTTTATATGTATTATTTTTATCTTCTCATCTAAAACAATAAAGAGGAATCTTGGAGATTTTCTATTTAAACCCCTTCATTTATAGATGATGAAGGTAAAGATCAGGGAGGTTGTGAGTTCTCTTTTCCCATAACTGCTTACTGGAAAAGCTGGAACTAGAACCCAAGTTTATTAACATTTAGCCCAAGTTTCCTTTTTTTAATATTATTTTTTTTCTTTATTAGAGAAATTGTGGGTTTACAATAATCATGCATACAGGATTCCCATATACCACCCCACCACCAATACCTTGCATTGGTGTGGAACATTAATTACAATTGATAATAGCACATTTTTATAATTGTACTATTAATTAAAGTCCATGGTTTAACTTAGGGTTCACTGTTTGTATAGTTCCATGAATTTTTTATAATTTTTATTGTTACTGTATATACAATTTTACATTTCCCATTTTAATTACATTCAGATATAAATCTCAGTGCTGTTAATTGCATTCACAGTGTTGTGCTACCATTACTCTTATCCATTACTAAAACATTTTTATCGTTCCAAGTAGGAACCCTGTACATTTGAAGCTTTAACTTCCCATTCCCTATCCCCACTCTGTCCCCTGTAACCTAGGTTCTGGATTCTGACTATATGAGCTTGTGTATTCTAATTGTTTCAAATCAGCAGGTTCATACAATAATTGTCCCGTTGTGTATGGCTTATTTCACTCACCATAATGTCTTCAAGTTTCATCCATGTTGTCGCATGTATCAGGATTTCATTCCTTTTTATGGCTAAATAATATTCCAGTGTATGTATATACCACATTTTATCCATTATTGGTTGATGCCAAGTTTCCTTTTTAAATGCCTTTCTTTATAACTAATAACTCATCACTTTAGAACATAGGAAAGATTATGGGTACTCAGTGATAATTGTAGATTGCTAGAACTATTAGTTTCAAATAAAATCTAATAAGGGACTCTGCGAATTAGATTCTACTGTAATCTTGTAATTGATCCTCATACCTTAATTCAGCCAAGTAATCGTTCTAATTTACATTCAGTTCTTTACACTAATTTAGGCCCATGTAAGCAACAGGTAGGCTGTCACCAAACAGTGCCATGTCATTCCATCTGAAGTGCGCAATTTTTTTTTAGGGGGAAAAACTTTCTCCCTTCCCTTTTTCACCTGTGGATGGTAGCAATGGACCTGGATCCTGAGATCACTAAGCAGACAATAAGATGGGAAATCCTTGTCATGGAAAATTTTTTGTCATACCATCTTTAAGTTCTTTGAAAATTCAATGCCACATTAAATTTGTACCCTAATTCTTTATTAACATCCTTAAATGTGAAATGCTATAAGCTAGACAGAAACTGATTTTCTTTCTTTAATAATACAGTAAGGCTTACATTAAATATAGCATCAGCATAGCAAATTTACATAACAAATATTATTTTTTATTATTAACTATATCCTAGTTTCTATAATGTCTGAGTAAAAATATTCCATTTCTAGGTTTAATTTATGTAATTGGGGGCATCAGCAATGAAGGAATAGAGCTTCGTTCTTTTGAAGTTTATGATCCACTTTCCAAGCGTTGGTCTCCACTTCCTCCAATGGGAACTAGGAGAGCATATCTTGGAGTGGCTGCACTCAATGACTGCATCTATTCTATTGGAGGGTGGAATGAAACACAAGATGCTCTTCATACTGTAGAAAAATATTCTTTTGAAGAGGTAGGTTGGATGATTTTGAATGTTTTGTATCCTTTTTAAAATATATATATATATATTTATTAGAGAAGTTGTGAACTTACAAAACAATCATACACAACATGCAGAATTCCCATACACCACCCCTCCACCAACACATTACATTGTTGTGGAACATTTGTTACAGATTACGAGAAAACATCATCAGACTGTTACCACTAACTGTGGTCTATAGCATACATTTTGTATATTTTTTTCCATGCTCCCTATTATTAACACAGTACCTTCTTTGACACTGATGCAAGAATGTTACAATATCGCTGCTAACTATAGTCCATAAGTTACATTAATTGTCTTTTTCCCATGCATCTCCATATTCTTACCACCTTGTAATAACTAACACCTTGTAATAACAAACTAGAACATTTGTTGTAGTTCATAGAAGATCATTCTTGTATTTGTACCATTAACCACAATCCTCATCTACCTCCAGGTTCACAGTGTTATTCAGTCCCTAGATTATTCTCTAGCTTTCTTTCAATTGACATTTACATCCTCAGACTACCCGTTTCAGCCACAATTCCGTTTATAAACCAGCTGTGTTAGTTATACTCACTATCACATTATAGTATCCTTTTTAATACTTTTAATGTGTGTAAGATCTATGGTGATTTGTTCTCTTTCATTCATATTATTTATAATTTGTGTTTTCTCTTATTTTTTGTTTTCAAAGAACCAGTTTTTTTTTTCTATTGCTTGTCCATTTTCTTTTTCATTGATTTCTGCTCTTTATTTTTTTCCTCTCTCCTACTTGTTTTGGGTTTAATTTGTTCTTCTTTTTTAGATTTTTAAAATAGAAGCTTTAAGTGATTAAATTTAGAACTTCCTCCTTCTCTAATATAAGCCTTTAAAGCCATAAATTTTCCTCAAGCACTGCTTTAACTGCATCCCACACATTTTGATATGCTGTTTTTATTTAGCATTTCTCTCAAAATTTATTCTAATTTTTCTGGTAAATTCTTCTTTGACTAGTGGCTTGTTGAAGTATATTATTTAATTTCCAAATATCTGGGGATTTTCCAGATATCATTTGTTATCGATTTCTAATTTAATTCCATTGTGATCAGAGAACAGACTTTGTGTGATTTCTGACTTGGTAAATGCCTCATATGCAACTTGAAAAGCATTTGTATTCTGGAATGGGTATAGCTCAGTGGTTGAGCACGTGCTTTGCATGTATGACGTCCCAGGTCCAATCCACAGTACCTCCTTAGAAAAAAAAGCATTTGTATTCTGGTGTTGTTGGATATAATGTTTTATAAGTGTCAATTAGGTCAAGTTGATTTTTAGTATTGTTCAAGTCTCCCTTAATCTTTCTGACTTTTTGTCCATCTACTCTATGTAGATGGAGTAGTTTTTCTGGTGACTGTGGTTGTGCTTCTTGCTGTCCATTTTCTGTGCCTTAGCTTCTTGGAGCCCTCTTTTGATGCTGGAGCAGACTTGGCTGATCCAGGAAAACTCCAAAGACTAGAAAAGCAATGCCTTATGGACTGACAATCTCTAAATTTTAAAAGGAGTCTTCATAGTTTATAATATTTATATTTTCAGTATTTCAGTATTTCAATATCATACATAAACTACATTCCTATACCCTTCTGTTCCCTCGCCTTTATGTAGTTCTTATCACAAATTACATATTTATTCATTATGAGTCCAAAACCACTGATTGATCATTTCTTTTTATGCATTTGCCTTTAGATCATGTAGGAAGTAAAAAAGTGGAGTTAAAAGTAAAAAATACAATAGTACTGGTATTTATATTTACCCATATCATCTTTACCAGAGATCTTTATTTCTTCATGTGGCTTGAGTCAGTTGTCTAGTGTGTTTTCCTTTGAACATGTAGAACTCCCTTTAGCATTTTTCATAGGGCTGGTCTAGTGGTGATGAAGTCCCTTAACTTCTGTTTATCTAAGAATGTTTTAATTCCTCCTCATGGAGTATTTTGCCAGATATAGAATTCTTGGTTGGCAATTTTTTGCTTTCAGCACTTTAAATATGTCATCCTACAGCCTTCTTGATTCCATGGTTTCCGATGAGAAATCAAACTTAATCTTATTGAGTCTCCCTAGTACGTGGCATGTTGTTTCTATCTTGTGGGTTTCAGAATTATTTCTTTATTTTTGAGCATTTGACAGTTTAATTATAATATGGCATGGTGTGGGTCTATTTGGGTTTGTCTAGTTTGAAGTTTATTGAGCATCTTGTATGTACATATTTATATCTTTTGTTAAATTTAGGAAGTTTTCAGGCATTATTTCTTTTAATATTCTCTCCACCGCTTTCTTTCTTTTCTTCTCACTCTGGGACTCCCACAATGTATATATTGGTATGTTTAATAGTGTCCCACAGGTTCCTCAGTCTCTGTTCACTTGTTTTATCTTCAAGTTCACTGATTCTTCTGCTTGCTCCAATCTGCTGTTGAACTCCTCTGGGGAAATGCCCCACCTCACCCTGAGATGGCTCCCTCGTTTGTTTGCTTGTTGTTTTTGCTCGATGTTTGTGCTCATTGTTTGTGTTCATTGTTTTTGCTCATTGTCTGCTTGTTGTTGTTTTTTTTTGCTCATTGTCTGTTTTTTTTAATCTTTAGGATGCACTGGGAACTGAACCCGGGACCTTCCATGTGGGAGGTGGGTGCTCAACTGCTTGAGCCACATCTGCTCCCTGCTTGTTTGATTATTCCCCCCTCATTGTCTGCTCGTTGTTTTGCCCTTTTTTTTTTTCCCTCTCATATCTGCTTGTTGTTTTTGCTCATTGTCTGCTTGTTTTTTTCTCATCTGCTCATTGTTTTTTCTCGTCTGCTTGTTGTTTTTGCTTGCTGTTTGTCTTCTTTAGGAGGCACCGGGATCTGAACCCAGGACCCCCCATGTGGGAAGCAGGCGCTTAACTGCTTGAGCCACATCCGTTCCCCCTCTGGGGAAATTTTAATTCCTGTTACTGTGGTTCTAAATTCTGTTTGGTTCCTTTTTGTAATTTCCATCTCTATTGATATTTCCTTTGTATTCATCTATCATTTTCCTGATTTCCTTTAGCTTTTTGAGCATATTTAGGACCATTTTCTTAGTTTTGTCTGGAATATCCCAGGTCTGCTCCTCCTCATTGATGGTTT
The DNA here is from genome assembly GCA_029593785.1 of Cabassous unicinctus. Classification (NCBI taxonomy): domain Eukaryota; kingdom Metazoa; phylum Chordata; class Mammalia; order Cingulata; family Chlamyphoridae; genus Cabassous; species Cabassous unicinctus. The sequence continues at coordinate 5,510 of JAQZBX010057513.1, forward strand.
CTGATACTTTGATCTTCTCTTTAGTCTGGGCCATTGCTTCCTGTTTCGTTGTATGTTTTGTAATCTTTCGTTGAAAACTCAACATTTGATATTTCAATGTGATATTGCTGGAATTTAGACTTTGAGGTGTGTGTTCCTTAAGCTTGTATCCAGCTAGTTGGTGTTATGGCCAAGTTGTCCTAGAATGCCAAGAGGTAACAAGAAACAAAAACAAAAAATAAAAGGAAGGAAATAAGAAAATACCTTTTCCAGTCTTTATAGATTGACCTGTGCAAGTGCTCTCCTTCAGAGCTTAGCCATACAATGAGTTTGGAGAATAGCTCTAGGCCAAAGCCTGGAGGCCTCTATGATCCTTTCTGCACATACATGCTGTCTTGGGCATGTACATGTGACCCTAAGAATTCCTCCATTTACATGGATACTAATATCCCCTCTTCCCTATGAAACATTTTCCTCACAGATCTTGGCACTGCACTGTTTGTCCTACAGCCAGCAATCCCTTGCCCTAGGAAGTATAACTTTACTGCTCTCCCACAGTGTTCTGTAGGAGCACTCTGTGAGTGCCTTCTACAAGCAGGGCAAGTTCTGGAACAGTGGATCACTCAGGCCACCACCAAACTGATTGGGCCAGGCACACATGCTTCCAGGATGTGCACAAGGTTACTCAGCTCCCTCTGGAACTAGGACCACAGACCTGCACTGCAAGCACAGGCTGGCTCTTCAAAAGTGAGGGAATGAAGGAGGGGCCAGCCAGGGTGCCGCGAGATCCTCTCTCTTTTAAGTAGCCTTTTTCCTGATTTGGTGTTTGCCCTTTTACTGCAGTTGTTTAACTGTTTCTGGAGCTTTTAAAACAATGTTTCTGCAAGTTCTTGCTAATTGTTCAAAGCTTCTGTGTGAAGATGGAGCCCAGAAGCGTCTCATTCCGCCATCTGGATCTGGGCAGGGCCTTCAAAAGTTTTAAATTTTGATTGTGTTCAGTTTATTTTTCCTTTGGTTGCTTGTGCTTTTGTTTTGTATTTAAGAAACCATTGCTTAATCCAAGATCATGAAGATTTATGTCCATTCTTTTTCTAAAAGTTTTATAGTTTTAGCTCTTACATTTAGGTCTTTGATACATTTTGAGTTAATTTTTGTAAATAATAGGTGGTAGGGGTCCAACTTCATTCTTTTGTGTGTGGATATCTAGTTGTCCCAGCAGCATTTGTTTAAGAGACTATTTTGTCCCCCTTGCCTTAGCATCCTTTTTGAAAATAAACTGGTCATAGATGTGAGGGTTTATTTCTATACTCTCAATTCTATTCATTTATCTAAATGGGTATCCTCAATCCAGTATCGGGCTTTCTGGATTACTGTAGCTTTGTAGTAAGTTTTGAAATTGGGAATTGTGAGTCCTCCAACTTTGTTCTTTTATTCCATGACTTTGCTATTTTGTGTTCCATGACTTTGCTATTTTGTGTCCCTTGAACTTCCATATGAATTTTATGTTCAGCTTGTCAGTTTCTGGAAAGAAGCCAGCTGAGATGTTGAGAGGGATTGCATTTAATCTGTAGATCAATTTGGGGAGTATTGTCATCTCAACAATATTAAGTGTTCCAATCTGTATCTCTTTCCATTTATTTACATACTCTTCAATTTCTTTTAACAGTGTTTTGTAGTTTTCAGTTCCTTGCACTTCCTTGGTTAAATTTATTCTTAAATATTTTATTCTTTTTGATGCTTTTGTAAATGGAATTGTTTTCTTCATTTCATTTTTGGATTGTTCATTGCTAGTGTATAGAAGTACATTTGATTTTATACATTGATCTTGTATCCTGTAACCTTGCTTGTAGTCTAATAGTGTTTTTGTATATTCCTTAAGGTTTTCTCTATACAAGATGTTTTAGTTTGCTAGGCTGCTGAAATGCAATATACCAGAAATGGGTTGGCTTTTACGATGGGATTTATTAATTTGCAAACTTACAGTTCTGAGGCCATGAAAGTGTCCAAATCAAGGTATCATCAGGCGATACATTCTCCCCGAAGACTGACTGCTGGTGATCCTGGACTCCTCTGTCACATGGCAAGGCACATGGCAGCATCTGCTGATCTCTCCCTTCTCTGTGGGTTTTGTTGCTTCAGCTGCTTGCTTCCAGCTTTCTCTCTGTGGCTCTCTTAGTATTTATCCCATTTATAAAGTATTCCAGTAATAGGATTAAGACCCACCCTGGGTCTTAATTGATCAAAAGTTCCCTCCTATAATAGGTTCACACCCACAAGAATGGGATTTGCTCTTAGGATACTATTTTTTGGAGCCTGTTTTTACAGGCTCATACTACCACACAAGATTATGTAATCTGTGAATAGAGATACCTTTTCTTTCTAAATTTCTAATCTGGATGACTTTTATTTCATTTTCTTTACTAATTGCCCTAGCTAAAACCTCCAGTGCAATGTTTAATTGAAGCAGTGAGAGTGGAAATCCTTGTGTAGTTCTAAAAGGATTTTGATTCTCATATCTGTTGAATTTAAAACTCTGGTGATCTTTTCAAATTCCTCTCACCTGCTGCATCATCTTAATTGGGAATATAGAAAATGAATTTATTTAGGGCATTTTCTGTTGCTGGTTTTTCTATATGGCAATGAAATTAATAGGTTTTAGTTCCAAAGTAAATGCTTATCAATGATGAGTTACTTTGGTTTTTCATGCATAAATTTGAAATGTTATTATTTATTATCTGCTAAAGTCCTACATTCTAGAGTTGTATCCTAAAGATAAGGTAAAATATGTTTCTGGTCTTACAAAAAGTTTAGTATGAGATGACTAAGGATAAAAATCAAACTGTAATTGAATACAGTAATAGAAATGAAAGATAAACAATATGTAATGAGTCCTATGGACCCTTTATTCTTGTCAAGGATCATATTGTGAGAGGAAAGGCTAGTTCTCTGTAATGATAAGCATAACCCAAAACATTCTAATTTTTCTTAACCAGTTTGTTGGTTTGAAGCTGTACATACCCCAGAAAAACATGTTCTTAAATTTAATCCATTCCTATGGATGTGAACCCATTATAAGAAGGACATTTTTGAACAGCCTACTTCAGTTAGGGCGTGATCCATCTCATTCAGGATCAGTCTTTTTTTTTTAAATGTATTCCCCCCACCCCACCCTCATTGTTCTGCGCTCGCTCTCTGTGTGTTCTTCTGTGTCTGCTTGTCTTCTCTTTAGGTGGCACTGGGAACTGATCCTGGGACCTTGCATAGTGGGAGAAAGGGGCTCAATCTCTTGTGCCACCTCTGCTGCATCTCTTATTGTCTCTCCTCTCTGTCTCTTTTTGTTGCATCATCTTGCTCTGCGGGGGCCAGCTCTCCTGCGCCAGCCAGCACTCTGTGTGGGCCAGCACTCCGCATGGGCAAGCTTGCCTTTCACCAGGAGGCCCCAGGAATTGAACCCTGGACCTCCAGTATGGTAGACGGGAGCCCAGTCGCTTGAGCCACATCCGCTTCCCCAGGATGGGTCTTAATCCTATTATTGGAGTCCTTTATAAACAGAACGAATACAGAGAGAGAAAGAGAAAGACACGGAAGCAAGAAGCTGAAATCAGCAAAACCCGGAAGAGAAGGGAGAGACTAGCACATGTTGCCATATGCCTTGCCATGTGGCAGAGGAGCCAAGGATTGCCAGCAGCTGGTCTTGGGAAAGAAAGCATCACCTCGATGATGCCTTGATTTGGATATTCTAGGTTTCAAAACTGTAAGCTAATAAATTCCCATTGTTTAAGCTGACCCATTTCATGGCATTTGCTTTGAGCAGCCTCAGAAACTAAAACGACCAGTTATGGATCTTTTTCTGAATATATCTTTTTTTTTTTCTTTTTCTATCTGGTTGCATCATCGTCTTTTTGGTGCATCGCTTTGCCTGCGCCTCTCTGTGCTGCACAGGTCTGGGACGCTTTTTTTCTTTTTTTACCAGGAGGTCCTGGGGATCGAACCTGGGTCCTCCATATGGTAAAAAGGAGCTCAATTGTTTGAGCCACAGCCGTTTCCCTATATCTATTTTTTTAAACTTTTTTTTCCAGTTATTCCAACTTTGTGATGTGTTCTGTAACACATGTATTAACTGTTTATAATGTGCTGGCACTATATTAGGCACTGGGATGTGATGCTTGTTAAGTCCCTGCTTTCAAAAAACTTACTTTCTAGCACTGTTAAACAATTAGTGTTCACATTTTATGATTTTAAAATCATATACTTTATTTCTAGATTAATAATCTTTTCATTTTTTACCTGCCACTTGCTCTTTCCTGATCACTTCTCAAGATCTTTATTAGCTTTATTTTCTGGGTATAGATGTTTTCCCTGGAGGAGGACATTATTGGACATTTTTGCTCCTGCAGCTTATTGAAATTTCTTTAGGGAACAATGTATACCAAGAGTTAGCATAGGCATGTTTTTCAATTTTCTTCTTCTAAGCTCACTACTTTGTCTGTTCCTACTTGAAAGTTCATTTAAAATTTTTATATGTACTTACCTCACTGGATTGTGTTTGAAATTTAAACATGAAAAAAAAAAAAAAAGAAGCCAGAACATCTGATTTCTCAGCAATTGTCTCTATTATAATCTTAAGACTCTGTTAAATGTATTTATTTTTTTCTCTCCTAACCAGGAAAAGTGGGTTGAAGTTGCCTCAATGAAAGTGCCCAGAGCAGGCATGTGCGTTGTGGCAGTCAATGGGCTTCTGTATGTTTCTGGAGGTCGCTCTTCCAGCCATGATTTCTTGGCTCCCGGCACCTTGGACTCAGTTGAAGTTTATAATCCTCATTCAGATACATGGACAGAAATTGGTAATATGATCACCAGTCGTTGTGAAGGGGGTGTTGCTGTATTATGAAATATAAAGCATAAAAGAGCACAAGAATTACTCTGAAAATACAGGATCTGACATTTGCAAATCATACATATATTTGCTGATAATACTCTCTGGTTCTATCATATTTTCCATTTATTTCATGGAGAAATGACTAAAGGATGATTTTCCTAAAAATTTGAATGAGAAGGGATATTGAATATATCCTAAACTAATTAAGAGCTCACACAAATTTGCCAAGCTTACCAACAATACATATGCTGTTTATGCTTTAGAATTGTGCAGTTAAGGGTAAAGTCCTATTTGTAAAAGTGATTTGTTAGAGACTTCTTGGCAAATAATGCTTTTAGCTGCTTCTCTAGTGCAATTCATACTGTAACATGACCTTTATGTGATGCAGGAATAATATCAATGAAAAAGTTTAAAGATCTTGGTGCATTCATGATTCAATCCAGGGTACAACTTTCCAAAACCTAGAGAAAAAGCCAATTAAGCTTTTACTTGATTGCAGGAGTTCTTACTAGCCCCAAAGTTTTTATTGACAGCAAATATGCTGGGAGTGGCATGTGGTAAATACCTAGCTATCTATATGGATAAATAAGTTTTGCCTACTGATAACAGCATAAGAAAAGCTTTGCTCACTCATATTTTTTGTCTTAATGCTGAGAAATGCAAGTGAGGAATAGGTGGTTTTTAGTGACAGTTCTTTATTACAATAGGATAATCTAATGGGTGATAGGTCCCTGCAGGAGGTATTATGCATCTAGTAAGTTTCTTCCTTTTTTCCTAGTCATCAAAAATACCTAATTTTGGCTTTGGGAAGAAGGAATTTTATTAGGTTATAAAGCTTTGTGAAAGCTATTTGTACTTGATCTCTCTACAAAGTTACTGCCTAGACTGTCTTGGAGAAGGCTGATTTGTAGTACCTATGAAACTTTATTTTATAGACATTGACTCATAACTGTAAGTTCAAAGGCTTCTGAAAACTTATCATTTCCCCCCCAGGAACCCTTCTAAAGAATTGTTCTCTGTTCATTTCTGTGAGGAAGATTCATTATGCACATGGTTATTACTTTTAAGTGATTTCTAATAGCCAGTTGGAGCCATATATATTACAGGTCTTGCATATATTTAGGTTTAACTAGTTGACTGAAGAATTTGATTTGCATATCCATGATTTCCCCATTTCTTTACTAAGGTATTTTGGTACACTGTTATAAGGCATCAATAGGTTATTTAGATAGAACACCTTTGGTAAGTATTAAAGACTCCTAGGTAGCCACTCATATCTGAAATATTTGGATTGGCCCACAAGTATACTTCATTTCATAATTAAACATATGTGTGTATTAGGGAAACTTTAAATAGTGTAGAAGAAAGCTGTGCCCCCTTCTCTGAGTTATCTTGAAAGTCTGCAGGGTCATAGATGCCTGGTTGGGTTCTGTAAAATGTCAAAGAATGAAGTATAAAGATAATTTGAATACTATGTAAGTTCTAACCCATGTGCCTTTAATATTTTCTAGTCACAGAGAATCTGTACTGATTCAAAACAGATTTACAAAACACTTCTAGTTTAATCCTCATTATTGCTTAGTACCAACCTAAAGTGGCACTGTTACGGGAGGTGTTTTACACTGCTGTGGTAGAAATATAATGTCAGGAGAACGAGTGTTTGTGTTTAACAGATCCTGAAAATCCCTGAAAATAGATACTTTGTAAATTTGCTTATTTCCTAGGTAACAGACTGTTTTTTAAAAAGAATGTACTAATAAAGCATCTAATTTTTTTTTTTTTTTTTGGTATTATTTAACTTAGTTTATTAGCAGTCGTCTTGGATTACCAAACTATAGTAGCATTCCCCAGGATTTTTAGTTTTTGTTCTAATTTTAGTTATTTGCACATTTGTTTTTACATTTAATTTCATTTTTTGAGTAACAAAGTGATCTTCCTCCAAAATATTTGATAATATACTTCTACATATCCTGTCCATTTAAAAATTAAAATCTAATGTACTTAAAATAATTTCCTTAAGCACACATTGTAATTCAGCTGTAAAATAGCATTTGTTTAGTGAAATTGGGCAATTAGTCTAAAAATAGAGCTTGCCCCTATTCTGGCAGAGGTCAGGGAAAAGTTTGCCAAGTTTATATGGTACTCAAAGATCTTCTGAAGGATATGGGCTTCCTCTCCTTCCCTCTCTATATTAAAAAAGGATCCTGGAGAGTGGATGTGGCTTAAGCAGTTGAGCGCCTGCTTCCCACATGGGAGGTCCCAGGTTCTGTCCCCAGTGCCTCCTAAAAACAAACAAAAAAACAACAAACACATGAAAAAACCAACTCAGGGGAGCCGATGTGATTCAGTGGCTGAGCACCAGCTTCCCACGTATGAGGTCCTGGGTTCAATCCCCAGCTCTAGTACCTAAAATATATATAAAATACATATTTCTTAAAAAAAAAAAAAGAAAATCCTGTATTGGTCTTTAACTGATACGCTTCAGTTATCAGAACTAGATCTAGTTCTGTGGTGTGTAAGAAAGCACATAACTTACCACTGTAGTCCCTGATAAATTACTTCATAGCAAGAATCAGTAGAGTAGAAATCATATGTATAAAATTTACATATGAAAATTGACTAATATTTGAATACAGATGATACTATTTCTTCTAATTTATATTCTTACACCATTTAATATTTCCCTGTTTTGTGAGACTAGGAATTTCAAAACACCGGGCTTTCAAATTAGAATCCAAGGCATGTCTTTTACTGTTTTTAAAAAGCCTTTGTGAGTTAACCAGTGTAGGGTAGGCCTGCTCATTAGATCAAGATGGCTCTAATTTACATGTACCTAGTGACTTTATTCTTTCCAATATTTTTGACCAGCTTGTATTACGTTTGGTGGTAAGGAGACAGATTGTAGCTATATCATGCCAAATACCCTGATAAAAAAAAATGAAAAGGGAAGCGGGTGTGGCTCAGTGGATAGAGCACCCGTTTACCATATGAGAGGCCCCGGGTTGGCTTCCCAGGGCCTCCTTGTGAGGGCAGGCCAGCTCACGCGTGCTGTGGGCTGATGCGGCAAGACCTCACAGCAAGGGGGAGATAAGCAGACACAGAGAAGACATGCAGCGAATGGACACAGCAAAACAAGCAGCAAGGGGGGCGTAAATAAATAAAATAAATAAATCTTTAAAAAAAAAAAATGAAAAATGTGTCCTCCCTACTAGTTTTAGGATCACAGGTCCTTTCAGCTCATAAAACTAGGTTGAACCAGGTAAAATGAGCTTGCAAATGCAATTTCCAGGGGCAATTGCTGTGAAAACATCACACACATCATCTGTTATTTTCAGCCACTCATGGATACAGAAGATTTTCTTCTCAAAGTAGACAAATCTGTTTTTTAAATGATCACAAAGATTGAGCAAAAGCGATTTTTCATTTTTTTAATTTTATTTAAACATTTTCAAGACAATTAAAATATTGAAATGTCTAAGTAGCTGACTATATAATTCATAGAAAGACTGAACAAGACCTATAACCTAATATGACAGGAATAGGACTTCTCGTGTATTGTCAAGCTTTTACTCAAGTAATTACTATGAAGTAACAATTTCTAAAAATGAAAAACAATCACTGAAAAATAATCATGGGTGAGAAAAAAGAACCAAATGAGAAGAAAAAGGTGATGGCAAAAATCCAGCCTTGCAAGGCTTATAGCAAACACGCTAATTATCTACAGAATAGTTTTATATTTATTCTACTTGACCAGGTCTTTTAGGTCCTTTCTCTGGATATGCATCTTTAACTAGTAAAGTGATTATAAATGAAAAAAAGGCTACTAAAGTGACTACAATCCTCAAGGCTTTGAACCAATTGGGATAATGTGGCAAGAGAAAAAATTCAACATGTAATGCTATCCCTAAACCTATTATTACCATGACTATAGCGTCACTGAGTCTTTCACAGATAAGAAAGGCAAACCATGAAAACAAAACAGGAGCTGTACTATTAGCTAAATTAAGGAAGTCTGGCTTGGCTGGACTATTTTCTGGCAGAGCAAAACCCCATCTGACTCCTCCCAAGAAAGACAGGAAACTGGCTCCATAAGCCATCTGAGTAAAAGCTAATGCTGGGATGTAAGTCTTTGTCATCACCATGACCAGAGGTGGAGCAACAAAGGGGATTAGTCCTGCCAGAGTTATGTATAATGCTGGCTTTGGGCTGTCGGGCAGGTAAGTGATGGTGCTTGGTGGCCTGGCTGGAAGTACTGCTTGCTTCTGCTGCTTCTTAAAGCAGCATGGGGAAGTATGATAGCATTGTGTCTTGCTCATACACACTGGAAATGATGAGAAAAGCCAAAGCCTTGGAAACAAAGGGGAAAAGTTCTGCTGGAGAGATGTCTTGAGAGAAATTATATCTATTTTCCTGCTGGCTCCTAGTCCCATTGTGAAAGGGAGCTTCAGCATCTATACAGAAAATAGAACCAGAAGACAAAAATACATTTTAAAAAATATCTTAGTTAACCCCCACATAAAACAATATATATATATATAAACAATTTGCTTTCCATTAGCACATCAAATTTTATAGTAAGGTTGAACTTAATTACAGGGTGATGTTATTGCTAGTAAGACTATTAAACAGCTACACAACATGCAAAAGAAACTGAATGGAAACCAGTGATACACTTTAGCCTACCACTATTATCCCATGACAGAAGTATCTGAAAGAGAAACAATAAAGACTAGGTCTTTGGCAGTTGCCTCTTCTACTTTTTTATCTAGAGAACTTGTCTCATTCTTCAAAATTCAGTTTAAAGCTTTCCTTAACCCCTGTCTAGTTTCATTTAATGTTCCTATGGTAAGTACCCTATGCACACTTATATCATTATTATTCTGAGTGAATTAAAAATGTGTTTTTATTTGTCTCTAAGTAGACTAGAGAGCCTGGACTATGTTTTTTTTCTTTGCCTTAAAATTAAAACAACAACAACAAAAAAAAAACCCAGTGCCTTTCATGGTACATGGTTAAAGTAATAACCTTTTCTGTTGAGTCTGTACTGAGTACACAAGTAAACAGAATGACAATAACTAAAAAAGCGTTAGATGAAAGGAAAAATGAAAGTGCTACTTAGAAATATTGGTGACTTCTCAAACAACTAGTAATGATCCCATCTTGGTGCCTTTTTTTCTTTTGCCTGGAATGCTCATCTCTCAGCTGCATGGCTTACTCCCTCACTTCTGACCACCCTATTTATAAATGCAATCCTATGCCTATTCTTGACATTCCTTAGTCTCCTTTCCAGCTGTATAGTTCCACACAGTACTTACCACTTGACATACTAAATATTTTACTTATTTGTATATTATTCACCCTTCCCTCCCACCTGAATACACGAGGACAAGGATTTTTGTCATCTTTTTCCTGCTGTTGCCCCAGCCAGAGGAGTGCTTGGCAAATAGTGCTCAAATATTTGCTGAATATACCAACCTTTGAAGATGCTTGAGAACATTTCTGGATGAAGTGAAGCATACTGGACCCTATTGAAAGTCTTGCTCAGGAAGATGCCAAGCAGTTCTGATTAATGCATTTTTACGGCTAAGTGGAGGGATTGAACCAGAAGATGCATGTTGCTGTGTATAAAACAAGATGTCATTTAATTTTTCACACTTTAGACATAATTTCAAAAATTAGTAGTGCCAATTTCTTCCATATAATTGTTTTTTTTTTTTAAAGAATCAGTAATATGTTTTCCAAGATTCAGTAACACATTAAGGAAATAGGTCATTCCCTGAACTATTCTTTTGACTTTGGCTGTCTGATGTAACAGAGAGTAACTTGAGACAGATCTGGATTTTACAAACAGCTCCACCATTTCCTAGCTGTGTGACCTTGGGAAAGTTGCTTCCTTGGGGGCCGGTATTCTCATCTGTAAAAATGAAGGTCATAGCTTCTCTGTTCTCTTTTTTTCCCTTTAGTTATCTACTTTGGCGCTTAAGAGTTCAAGCAGCTCAAAATGATAATTGGCAAACAATACAATTTAGCTATCAATTAAGTATTGGAATTGTATGCTTTAAAAGCATTAATTCATTTAGTGCTCACAAGTTCATCAAGTTGGCACTGATGGGCAGTACAGCCTAAAATTTAAAGAGTGCAGACTTTTGAGTCAAACAATCTGGGTTGGGATCTTGACTTTATCTCTTATTAACTGTGTGACTTTGGATAAGTTCCTTAACCTTGCTATGACTCCACTCATTCACCTCTGAAATAAGGGTAACAACAACTACAGTATAGGGTCGTTGTAAAATTAAGGCATGGGTTTTTTTCCAACTGTTTTTCATAGTGAAGAGTTTCTATAGGTATAATCTGTGTACTTTGATTTAGTCATACATGAAGTACCAGGGATTGAACTCGGGACCTCCTACATGGGGAGCAGGGGACTCAACCCCTGAACTACACCGGCTCCCCATCACCATAAAATTAAAATGTTAATACATGTAGAGCTGAGAATGGTCTGACACAAAGTAAGCAATAAAAAATATTGGATATTATTCCCTCTTGGGAAATGTTTAAGAACGCTTTCTAATGTTAGCAGGCTGTATGTGGTTGAGTGAATATGAATCCAGATCTGTTTGTCGTATAAGTCCCATTCTTAACCAGGAGAATCAGGTGTCTAAAGCAACCGACAACTGCTAATTAAAAACAAAAACCGAACTAATTTATTGATCACAAATATTAGGACTTAACGAACCACCCTATTTAAAATCTCAACCCTCCCCTCTAAATTTTAGGAACTCCCTGTCCACTATGGCACGTGCTTTCCAACTCAGGGGTATTAAACCAAAAAAGTGATAGCTTAAAACCCCCAGGGACGGGATAGTGGTGGTGCGGCAAATAAACACAGAGAACCAAAGATTAATCCGCTCATTTTAGGTTAGCTCTTGCCCAATAGGAAGAACTGGAAGCTGCGAGAATCAAAAACGACATTCGAGAGAAGCGGGAGGAGCTTACACTTAAGGAGGCTCGGGAAACCTTGCCTGACAATGCCCGTGGCGTTATTTCCTGTCAAGCCTTGGTGCTCCCCTTACCTACCTCCCCTTGTGGCGTCCTGGACACTAAATAGCCAGCGTTGCACCGAGAAATAGACAGCTGAGCGGCAAGAACAGTCGACAGGTCTGTGAAAGAGCACTTCCGGCCAGTGGGGTTTGGTAGATCCCATTTCCTGAGAGCCGAAAAAAAATGATTCCGGGTGGGAACTTGATCTGCGCTAACCAGTTCCCAAGTCGGGGTTTCAGTCTTGGAGCTGTTCTTTAAATCTTAATTCTAGTGGAAGCTGGCCAGCGAGTACTGCAAGGTACCCAAATGATCCTTGCCTCTATTCCAGCGTTCCCAGGCAGGGAAATCTGCCCCTCAAAGTTCAGGAAGGTAGAGAGTCCCTGTTGAAACAATTTCAGAGTAATGGAGGTGCAGAAAGGTAGGCGTTTTGGAATCCGGGCCAAGTAATGGAACTCATTTTTTACTTTGCAAAACTACAGGGTTTTTAGAATCCACGGGGCACATCTCACTCCGCATTAAGGTCCTTAACAACTAAT
>JAQZBX010057514.1:0-17945 GCA_029593785.1 Cabassous unicinctus
TATCTTGTGGTTGGAGTAGGGATCGGTTTGGTAACACTTTTGTTATTTTGGGTACTTTATCTCTTTGGCGCTTACCTGCTTGGGAGTTGTGTAGCACTGTCCTGGTCTGCTGGTCCCCAAAATCAGGTCCTTTGGACCACTGTTGGCTCTTTCTCCATTGTTTTTTTAGAGGATTGGGCACTGCCTGCCTTGTCTGATGCCATCTTTTCACAATTGCCTCAGGGGTTTTTTGATTTGTGACAATCTCTAAACATTGCTGCATGTAAGAAAATTTGATTTCTTTATTATTACTAGTCACTTCATTACCAGTACCTTAAAAAATATCTTATAACTGAGAAAATGTAGATGATAATAGAGTTCTATATTTTCCCTAGAGCAATATGTTTGCAAATAAAGACCTTTATTTTTATTTTGTACAAATAAGGTGACTACTTTTTTTAGAACTGTCAATAATAACTTTTAAATTTAATTTACTCATTGGAATTTAAATAATATTTAAATTATTATTTATGAAAAGTACTCTCAGTTTGCAGAAAAATCATGCAGTGGAGGATACAAGAAAACTACTTTCTCAATTATATTTTAGATCAGACGGTGAGAATAAGAATACTATATCCTTATTGAAGTGCCCATGTAATTTTAAACGTAAATCTTCTTGTATGTAAACTTAGGATATTTTTCATCCAACAGTGTTATTTATATGAATTTATTTTTTTGTAGTATGTGATAGTGTATCAGTAAGGCACTCAATAAGAGATTCTTTTGAAGCAAAGAACAAAACATGTCAACAACCATAATGAAATCACACTTTCAGAATGAAATGAGACTCCCTGTATAGTTAAAAGGTAACGCATTGTTTCCCATGTTACACATCTTCTATCACGTAATAAGCACGTAATATATGGATCTATAGCATTATCATTATTGCTTCATGCTCCATTCACACATTGCCATCCACAAGATGGATGTATGTATAATTTTCCAGTTATTTTTTGGCTTTGGTTGGTGTCTTGTGACAGTTTTGAAGACTGCAAACAGAATAGACTGGAATTCAATCAGCCAAAGTGAAAAGATAGTTTTTCACATAACCGTTATTGGATTGTTTCTGCTGATATTGGGGAACCAGTGAGCTGTGGGTAACATACTGATTTATAGACTCAGTAAGAGATAGAGATGATTCACGACCATAGTCTCTATCTTTGTTTAGGACGAAGTTCTCTTTATCACATCTCAAACGTTTATGTTCTTTGGCCCCTCATATACCTAAAATGGAAGAAGGCATCCCAAAGTCATCTTGCCCATACAATGCTTCCCAAACTAAGTCAGATATAAATAGATGTAGAAAAAAATTCATAGTAAATAGGGGAAGATGGCATCTTATACATCCATTCCATCTCCCCTTCCTTGGTCACTCACAAAGTACATTAGCATAGGAAATGTTCTTAGAATTCTCAAATTAAACAAATCTTCTTATATTTGATAATGTCAGTGTTTTCCAAATTTATTTGTTCATGGCACCCTTTGTGAAGAACTCTTACATGAAGTAGAAGTGCTGTCTCAGGAACAGAGTTTGAGAAACATTGCTTTGTAGGGAATGAAAGAATGAAATAGGAATACAGGTATATCCTTTTACTTGTGAAAGAAATAATTAAATTTTGAGGACTGATAGAGGGAAGCATTGCCACTATTCTTTAGTTATGACGTCCAAATTTCTCTTTGTTTTTTAAAGAAAAAGGATGGAAGAATCTGTTTTGGTTGTTGTCAATCTTTGCTTTGACGAATGTCTCACATCATTGTTGGTAACAAGTGTAAAGCTAGTTAAATTTGTGAGGGTGCAGGAACATTTTCTAAGCTTAAAAGTGGTGTGGAATAAATTCAAAATGATAGATAAATCTGAGGCAACAACATAAAACTTCCTTAGGTTAGAGCATTAAAAATCCATTTAAAGCAGGGAAATAATTGTAGAAAATAAACACATAGTAATTTTCTATGAAACATTTTTGGAAGTCCTCGTATCTAGTGAGGAATGGTTCTGAAGAGAATAACAAGAGAAAGGGAAATCTATATGCTTATATAGAAATTAAAAAGCATCTCACAGCACAGTAAGTAAAACTGATTTTTAAACAAGATGTCTTTTGCTAATTATGAAATTAGGGTTTTGTTTTTATAAATGAAAAAAGAAATTTCAAAATATTTATTCAAAGTTTCTAAAATGTTCCTACAATTTGAGTCAGTAATCCCATTACAATTAATCTGTCCTAAGGAAATAATCCAAAATAGAAATAGAGCAGGGAGACATCTTTTATTCTGTAATATGATTGTCACTGAGTATGTACCTAATCCAAGATTCCTCTGGTTTCATTAGCTAATAGTTATAAAATGGCATTATCTTTCCTTTAGTACCAAATTACAATGAACACAAGGTACCATCTTTCCTGGCTGCCAGAAAAGTAGAGTTTTACATTTCCTTTTCTCCATATTATTTCAAGGTATTCCCAGGAGACACAACTCAGCTATCTCTAGGTGCCTCTCCTCCCATTCCTACAAGTATCCTCTTCTCCTTCAGAGCAGCAGCTAGCCTTTCCTGCACCATTTCCTCCTCAATCTGGAAACAGACCCACCTAATCTTAAATCACCTGCAGCATAGCTGAGGTCAGGTAACAAGTTTTATGACATTTTATTACAGATCAATGTTAATAAGACAGAAGTATAATTCTGAGGAGAACTTGGAACCACAATCAGTTACAGCTTTCCCTGAATCTACAGGGCCTGGCTTCGGAGACTGAAGCAGGACAACCCATCAGACGAAATACTCCACTGACAGACTCTTTGGCAAAGACTTGGTATTCAGTCTGGGAAAATACCACATGCAAAACCTCACAGCTGGGTCTTGATTAAGTTTATCCAAACTGAGGTCAGGTCTTTGTAGTCTTGTCATCATCTAAATGTGCTACCTGTAGAGTATCAATCTTGTATTTCTTATGAAAATATAATTTAAAGAGAACATACTGAATCAGGTGCCATTCAGACCTATAGTGTAACCTAAATTCATACGTGGAAAAAAAAATCACTTTTCCTGAACATTGTCTATCAAAAATGTCCCACGGTAAGAAATATATTTTACACAAAGACTCAGTAGAGGCATACAGAAATATAACTGAAAGAAAAGCTCCATAGAACTACCTGCAACTACATTCTGATTATTCTATTTGATTGGTCAAGAAAATAGGATTTTGACTAACATCCCACCCTAACCACAGTTTTGACAATCAAAAATGTATCTTGATGTCTCCCCCGTGGGGCAAAAATACATAAAGCAGAATCAGTGGTCAGGTAATTTCCATGGCTGCTTAGGCAATACAAATGCATTGTTGAATAGTTGTACCAGAGACTGTGTGCCAGTAAAGCCTAAAATACTACATATGGCCCTGTACAGAAAAAGGTTGATGACCTCTATTTTACTCTATTCTTTTCCATTTCTTTAAACAATACTTGTCAGGACCTACTGATGTGAATTTGTTATCCATTAATAGGTTTTACACTGTAGTTTGAGAAGTTAATTCCTATTTAACTCTAAAGAGGCAGTATATTCAATATAACAACATGTGCTCTAGAACTATACATTTGAGTCATCTGAAACTCAAAGTGTTTTAAGTATCTCGCCCAAGGACAAGAGCTGGCATTCAAACATAGAAGTGGCCTCCTGCAAAACCCAAAGTTTTTCAACATAATAGTGATCTGAAATACAGCCTCTTCCATAGCTTCCAATGTGTATAAATTAATTTAATCTTCTGGGTTTTGAGAATTATTTTGCTGATTGGAATGTTTTTTTTTTTTTGTTTTGCTTTGTTTAGTTTTATTTTGTATGGCAAGGGATCAACCTTAAGGAGACAGAATAGCAGCTGATGCATCATCGGCGTTGGCAAGCAGTCCTCTTGCCCTGCATCCATTTACACAGGCATTGCGATCCCCAGGGCCTATGACAGGCTGTGTGCGCTAACTTGAAGAGCTGAACTGCAATGATCACCTAGTAAGTTTTCCTATTTAAAAATGGCTCAGCTAATTAGTTTCTCTGAATCTTGATTAGGAGTGAGGGAAATCATTTCTTTCAAGTTTGGTAATTGTCCTTCTCTGAGAGCCCAGTCAATTTTAATAAGGCCTAAGACAATAAGGGCGTCAGTAACAATGTTGCTACTTGGAGCCTCAGTCTCATGCTGGCAGGAACAGTTAGCATTTTTCTCTAATGGTCTCTCTGGAAAGTTAACTGCTGATTGCAAACTCATGCATAATTTTTTGAGTCACGGAAAGTTAGAACTGAAAACTGACCTACACATGATTTGGGTTGAGTCTTTTCTTCAGCAGCTGAGGGAACTAAGAACTAATGTAGGCAAGGAATCTGTTGAAGATCACAGAGCTAATTAGAAGCATATCCGGGCTTAGAACCCGGTACTCCTGATATTTAGGGCAATTCCTCCTTATTCTAGACATGATGCCTGCTCATTAAAAAGAAGGAAGAAAGGAAGGAAGAACAGAAAATCTCAAATAGCTGTCACAATGGAAAGGAAATAATAAACATTTTAGGTCTAATTCATGATGCTTCTTCCCAAAGGAACTTCCATTGACCCCGAAGAAAAATAAAATGTGTTCTTATGGAAATTTAGATATCTGTGATAGGACAGAAAAGATTATTTTGAAAGGGTTGATGCTTCCTCTTACTTTGTTGTAAAGCCAAAAAGGAAAAAGGAATATCTTTGACCACGCAGGGATATAATGACACTTTTTATTATTTTTACTTTCTACTTTGTTCTTTTTTTCTCATCCAATTTTGATTTATTTTTAAATTTCCCTGGGCTTTTCCTCTTAGAGATATTTTGATTAACATACACTTTTGAAAGGGTATAGTTATATAAGGAAATACATAATTGCATATGATATATTTCATTTACTGTATGTGTAAATTATGTGTACACATATATCTGACATGATAGAGCACATACATGACAGGGCAAACATTATATTAGCTGTGGCCAGTGACTAGAAAAAAAGATGTATAAAAAGGACTTCAGTGTTCAAAATAGGGAAATAAAAGCAACAGCAAAAATATTAACACTGATTCTTAACTTATATATTGCTTATCATTTATTCTAACCACCTGAAGTGTGTTAATTCATTTATCAATTTATTTTTAAGGAAATGCTTAAACATAGTTGCAGGACATTTTCTATTTTTTTTTTTAATAGAAATTCATTTCTTACAAAAATGTCACCTCTATACATTTTCATTTTCTTTACAATTGTCTCTTATTTAGTAAAGTTTCTCACTGATCCATACAAATATTATCTCTTTGCATGTTTTATGTTTGAATGAGATCATATCCACAAAATGTTCAACCTTGTGTCTTGCTTTTGTAAGCACTTAGACTTGTAGCCATCCATATTTTAAGACTTGAGAATGGGTGCTGCTGTGGATGGGTTTCTGAGTTCTCTGTGTTAGGCATAGTGCTTTGTGCAGAGTGCACTAAATCTGGAAGACAAAATAAATCCAAGAGATATTTCTGAAAACAAAACAAAACAACAAAACTGACAAGACATGCTGTTTTCATGCAAATTTGGAGCTTGCAAGCTTGCATATAGTATCTGCCTACAAAACAAGTCCGTATTATACTCATTTGTTCTTCTATCAAATATTTGCTTCATACTTTCATGCCATTGCATTGTTTCTGTGCAAGCAATATTCTTTGTATCAGATAAGATCCAGTCAGGAGTCCACAATTATTTTAACCAAAAATTTAAATATAAAAAATTGCTGATTAGGTATCAAAGGCTTGAAAAGGCCAAAAGGAAAACTAAGGTATAATAGAGGTAGCAACTTTAAGAAGAAGCTGTCACATACAGGGCTTGGCACCAGAGGGAAAAGACTGAAATTATTAAATCTCCTGCAAAGCTAAAACTCAGATTTCAGAAAAGGGCCTGCTGCTCAGCTGGTGTTTCTAATTTCAAAAGATTTTCCTAATGAGTTGGGACCTAGGAGTCCAAGGAGTGGATGACAGACTGCTGGGGCTGGTATCTATAGAGGTGCAATAAGGCTCGTTCAACAAATGTTAGAAAACTGAAAACTGGACTCAACTGCTACTACTGGAACAAAAAAAGCTATGGCCTGTGTGGAGAAGCATTTCTAGGTCGATGGAAACAGGAAGTAACAACAGGAAGGTGTAAGTCTTTTATCCCTCTACCAGGTCTTCAGACTTCTTCTGAGCCCCTTGTATGAAGATCGTAACAGGGGACGAGTTGGCAAAGAAAGAATGTGGTTTGCAGAGTTCCAAGTTGCAGACATGGTATCCTAAAGCAGAGACAACAGCTTAATAACTGGCATGACCTCTAACCAACTTCTACATTTTTACTAAGTTTTCAAGACAAATTCTTATTTCCTCCTCCACTGAAAAATCTTTGTTGAGCATGTATGCAACTCCCTTATTGCTGTTAACAATATCTAGCGCTCTTCCTTTCTCCTAAATGGGTATGGGATTTGTCCTTTTGGAATAAGGAAAATGTTCTAAAATTGACTAAGGTGATGACAGCACAGCTCTGTGATGAGAATGAGATCAACCGTTTGTACACTTGGAATGGATTGTACAAAACATGGGACTATATAACTCAGAGAATCCAGTGGCGGAATACGTTCTGTGGTTAACAGAACAAATATGAAAATGTTCTTTCATGAAGTATAATAGATGTAAAATACTAACACAGGGTGTTAATAATTTGGTGGGTTGGGGGGAAAATACACCAAATATAAGATATGGGCTAAGCTAGCAGTAATATTTTGACAATGCTCTCTCATAGTTTGTAATGAATGTTTCACAACGATGCAAAATGTTGGTGGTGGGTTGAATATGAGAACCCTGTATGATGATATGTATGTGTATTTTGTAAGTTCACAACTTTTACTATACAATTATTGTTTATATATATTTATGTATGAATGGTATATTTCAATAAAATTTTATTAGAAAATAATCAGGCCTATCTTCTCTGATGATTATATGCCTCTTTATAGGAGAAACTCTTCAGGAATCCATTATTCTCCTTGATAACAAGAAACCCAATTTTGTGATAGCATCACTTAATCTCATCTCTAGCATGTAGTAAACAGTCACACAGAGATTTTCAAGAATGCTGATATCCTTCTCATTAATGCATTTCCTTGTGACTTGGTGAATGAATGTCATCTGGACCAATTCAAGGTTCATGTTTAGAGTAGTGGTTCTCAATGTGTGGTCTAGGGATATTTTGGGGTCCCTGAACACATTCACTGAGTCCACAAGGTCAAAACATTTTTCATAATACTCCAAGACATTACTGGTAATGGGTTCATATTTCACATTGCATTTAATCTTTAAGGCAATACAATTTGTTGACTATTGGTATAAAAAATGTCAATCAGCTCACTATATATGTTTTTATGGAAAACATAGTTTTTAAAATAAAACTTTATAATAACATGTAATGGACTAATTATTTCTATTTTAATGAATAAATATTGACATTTTATCAGTTTGAATTTATGATATGGAAAATATAATTAAATATAATGTCCACAAATAGAATACCTTTGGGGTCTTCAATAATGTTTGAGTGTAAAGGGGTGCTGAATACAAAAGATTGTAGAACCATGGTTTAGCTGATGGTTGAGCAGTTGCATGTAATTGATTTACTCAAAATTCTTGAGCTTTTGGACCTTTTCCTTTACAGTATGTCGGGATTGGTTACAGGCCTCTGTTGATATTGTTTCATGGTACATCCACATTTGGTCATCACCTTTGCAGTCCATGCCAAAGCATGCTCCCCAGACCCTGTTTGGTGGTTTGAAGCAATACATATTGAAGAAAAACATGTTCTTAAACCTAAACTATTCTTATGGGTATGAACTCATTGTAAGTAGGGCCTTTTTGATGCGGTTAATTCAGTTAAGAGTGTGATCCAGTAAAATCAGGATGGGTCTTAATCCCATTACTGAAGTCCTTTTTGTAAGGAATGAATAGAGAAAGAGAGAGAAGTCCAAGGAAGCAAGAAGCGGAAATCAACAAAACATGGAAGGAAAGGGAGAGATCCGTTGATGCTGCCATGTACCTAGCCATTTCGCAGAGGACACAAGGATTGCTGACAGCCAGTCTTTGGGAAGAAAGCATTGCCTTGATGATGCCTTGATTTGGACATCTTGGTTACAAATCTGTAAGCTAATAAATTTTCATTGTTTAAGGTATCTGCTTTGAGCTGCCCAGAAAACTAAATCAGATTTGGTACCAGGAGAATACCACATTTTAAAAACTTTTCTATTTTTATTCTCTTAAAAAAACTTAGATTACATAAATGTTGCACAAAAAATATAGGGGATTACCATATGGCCCACTCCCTAGCCCTCCCATATATTCCCACATTAACAACATCCTTCATTAGTGTGGTACATTTGCCACAATTGATGGACACATCTTGGAGCATTGCCACTAAGCGATGATTATAGTTTGCATTGTAGTTTATACTCTGTCCCACACATTTCTGGAAGTTATTACAAGATATACAATGGCCTATATCTGTCATTGCTATGTCATTCAGGATAATTTCCAAGTCCTGAAAATGACCCCAAATATCCTGTATTTTTTCCCTCTCTTTTCCTCAGAACCTCCAGTGGCCACTGCCTCCACATCCATGATAAAAGTTTTTCCATTGTTAGGCTCTCAACAAGTCTACAGTAGAACAACTGTAAGATTACTCTAGTCCATCATTCATTCCGCAATCCTGAGGATTCAGGGATGGTGATGCCCACTCCACCTCTAAGTGAGAGAGGGCTTAGATCCCATGGGGCAGATGGATGGTACTTTCTTACTTGCAGTTGAAGACTCTCTCTGTTCCTTGAGATGGTCATTGTCAATTATCATCTCCTTGTTAGTTGTCCTGTGTGAGTCCAATGAACTGGAGGGTAGGTGTTGCAAGTCTGTTGAGATTCAGGGTCCAACTGGCACATGTACAGCCCAAGACTGATGTCTTTTGGACATAGAACTATCAACTGTATTACTAACTACAGGTTCAAATAGAGGGGCAGAAAAGCCATGTGTAGGGAAAACACAACTGAGTCCAACTCTATCACACTGGAGATCAGAAATTCCAAAGTAGGGCCCACTGGCAGGTCACCAAACTCCTGAGCTGTCTGCCTTGCCTATAGTGTCTGGATGTCTCCAGAGCCCTCAAGAGCCCTGCTATTTGAGGTTATATTTACTTTGGCAGTCAATGAATTCCTGCTGAGGCGTGCATAAGCGGAACCTCTGAAATGATCTCCCGATTCACTTTGAAGCCTCTTAGCCATATAAACTCATTTGTCTTTACCCTTCCCTCTTTTTGGTCAAGGACTTTTTCCGTTGCATTGCTAGTTGGTGCTTGGTAGTAATCCCTCAGTGCCAGGGAGGCTCATCCCCTGGAGTCAAGTCTCATGCTGGCAGGAAGGCAATGCATTTATAAGCTGAGTTTGACTTAGAGAAAGGCCACATTTTAGCAACAAGGAGGCTCTCAGGAGGTAACACTTAGGCATTCTATAATACTATGCTAAGTTTCAATTTCAAAAGTAAATGTCCATAAGTACTGTCATCACAACCAAGGGCCCGTCAATGGTCAATCTTCCTTCACAAGTCACTGTCCCTGTACTCGGGATTCTTGTTGTCCCATTAGAGAATGTGGCAGAGCTCTCCAGGATGAGAATTCGATTTTCCTTTGATTATTGTGTGACTCTCCAACCACTATTACAGTGCCCAGTGAACACTTGAACACATTCATATGCCTTAGAGATGCCCCAGGTGAACCTCCTCCCATGCATCCACCTTCTCTGATACCCCGCACCAGTGATCCTCCCCTGCCACAGTTGTAACCTTTCTGTGATCCAAAACTTCTTCAAAATTGAAGTCAATAAAATAATTGAATACAATTAATAGGAAAATGATGTAATAATGGCAGTTTTAAAACACAATGAATAAAATAAAAAAAATTTATAAAGTTCAAAATAATAAAAAATATAAAATTAAAAAATTTTTGACATTATGTCTTTCTTCACTTTAAGACCTGTTGTCTTGTATGTATGGAGACATTTGTTTCCATTTATTCCCCCAGTGTCTTTTTTTAACATTTTGTCTTTAAAGAAGCTTTAGGTTACAGAAAAGTCACATACAGAATATAGGTGATTCCCATATACACAATATCCTCTCCCTTTTCACTTTTTCCCTACTAATAACATTTGCATGTGGATGGTACATTTGTTACAATTGATATACAAATATAGAAACATTGTTACTAACCACGGTCAATGATTTACATTGTGGTTTACATTTTGGACTATACACTCTTATAAATTTTGATGAAGATTGATGTGCTCTGTATCCATGCTTACAAAATCACATAGAACAATTCCATTACATGAAAAATGTCCTGTTTTCTATCTTTTCTATTCTGCCTTCCCTCTCTGCCTGGAACCCGCAGTAACCACCACAACTAATTGAAAGACCAGATTCATTCATAATGGCTTGCAACAATATTGAGGACTTTACATACTGGCCTTTCCTCCCCTATTAGGCACTGCTTATGTTCTCAAGAGGCTCCCGCCCCTCTATTTAAGATCATAGCAGGACTACCCAGGATGGAAGTCCAATCCCTTCCTGCTAATTATGTGAGTGTCCACCCCCTGATACAACACACTATGATAAGATGAATGCAGCACACTCTCTATAAACCTCCCCGAGGTGTGCCCTGTCCCACATGACCCCCACATTCAACACCTTAAACCAGTAACCCTCCGCTGCTATATTTGCCAAAAGAACATTCCCAAGTTGTAATTTCAACCACATAGAGCGAATTCTCAGAGTTCACCTGTTCCCTACCCCAACACTTCCTCTAGTTTCATGAACAGTCTAACCCACCCTCCCCACCTACCCACCACACAGACAAGCACCGCCCAGCCCAATAGTATCACTGCACTACTGTTATGCTCATCCACTGCACAACACCCTTCAGCCTTATCATAGATAGGGCAT
This sequence comes from Cabassous unicinctus, assembly GCA_029593785.1. Classification (NCBI taxonomy): domain Eukaryota; kingdom Metazoa; phylum Chordata; class Mammalia; order Cingulata; family Chlamyphoridae; genus Cabassous; species Cabassous unicinctus. The sequence continues at coordinate 11,072 of JAQZBX010057514.1, forward strand.
TGACTCACAATCTTCTTCTTCCTTTTTGTCTCCTCTAAGCCTGTCTTCCAGACTCTAACTCTGTGAGCCTGCTCAATTTGCTTAATTCATCAGTGACATCATGTAATATTTGTCCTTCAGTGCCTGGCTTGTTTCACTCAATATAAGTTCTTCAAGATTCATCCATGTTATCCCAGGTGCTAATACTACATTCCTTTTGACAGATGAGTAATATACTATTGTATGCATGTACCAGAATTTGTTCATCCATTTATCTGTTTATAGACATTTGGGTTGTTTCCAACTTTTGGCAATAGTGAATAATGCCACTGTGAACATTGGTGTGCATATACCTGTTCATGTCCCTGCTTTCAATTTTTCTGGGTATATACCCAGCAGTGGGATTGCTGGATCATAAGGCAGTTCTATAGTTAGCTTCCTGAGGAATCGCCAAACTGTCGTCCACAATGGCTGGGCCATTCTACATACCCACCAGCAGTATATGAGTGTGCCCATTCCTCCACACCCTCTCTAACACTTGTAGTCCTTTGTTTTTTTTAATACCCACCAGTCTAATATGTGTAAGATGATATGTCATTGTGGTTTTGATTTGCATTTCCCTAATAGCTAGTGATGTTGAACATTTTCATATGCTTTTTTGCCATTTGTATTTCTTCTTTGGTAAGTGTCTATTTAAATCCCTTGTCCATTTTTAAATGGGTTGTTGGTCTTTTTATTTTTAAGGTGTTGAATTTCTTTATATATGCTGGGTATTAGGCTCCTATCAGATATATGGTTACCAAATATTTTTACCATTGAGTAAGTTGCCTTTTCACTTTCTTGCTAAACTCCTTTGATGTGCAAACGTTTTTATTTTGAGGAGTTCCTATTTGTCTATTTTTTCTTTCATTGCTCGTGATTTGGGTGTAAAGTTCATGAAACCATTTCCTAATACAAGATCTTGTAGATGCTTCCCTACATTATCTTCTAGGAGCTTTATGATCTTGGATCTTATATTTATACGTTTGATCCATCTTGTGTTAATTTTTGTATAAGGTGTAAGGTGGTATTCCTCTCACATTCTTTTGGGTATGAATATCCAATTCTCCAAGCAAGCAACATATTTTGAAAAGGCCATTCTTTCCAAGTTGCCTGGGCTTGGTGGCCTTGTCAAATATCAGGTGACTGTATATGTGGGCATCTAATCAGAACTCTAAATTCAGTTCCATTGGTCATTATGTCTAACCTTTTGCTAATACCATGCAGGTTTGACCACTGTGGAATTGTAGTATGTCTGAAAGTCAGCTAGCATGATTTTTCCAATTTCAGGTTTCTTTTTCAATATATTTTTGGCTATTCAGGGCTCCTTGCCATTTCAAATAAATTTCATAGTTACCTTTTCTAATTCAGTAAAAAATGCTGTGGTAATTTTTATTGGGATTGCATTAAATCTGTAAATCAGTTTGGGTAGGAAAAACATCTCAATGATGTTTAGTCTTCCTATCCATGAAGAAGGAATATTCTTCCATTTATTTAGGTCTTTGATTTCCTTTAACAGTGTTTTGTAGTTTAGTTTTCATTTTTAGTTAAATTTATTCCTAGGTATTTGATTCTTTTACTTGCTATTTTAAATGGGATTTTTTTTCTTGATTTTCTGCTCAAATTTCTCATTACTGGTGTACAGAAATGGTACTGTTTTTTGCACATTGATCTTATAACCTGCCACTTTACTGAACTCATTTATAAGCTCTAGAAGCTGGTTGTAGATATCTCAGGGCTTCTGAGGTAGAGGAGCATGCCATCGCCAAATAGTGACATTTTTACTTCTTCCTTTCCAATTTGGATGCCTGTTATATCTTTTCCTTGCCTTACTGCTTGAGTTAGTAATATTTAACACAATGTTAAATAGGAGTGGTGAAAGTTGGCATCCTTGTCTTGTTCCCGATTTTAGAGGGAAAGCTTTTAAGATTTCACAATTGGGTATGATGCTGGCTGTGGGTTTTTCATATACACCCTTTATCATGTTGAGGAAGTTTCCTTCTATTCTTAACATTTGTAGTGTTTTTTATCAGGAAAGGGTGATGCATTTTGTCAAAAGATTTTTCTCCATCTATAGAAATAATCATGTGATTTTTTCTTTTGATCTGTTTATGTGGTTTATTACATTGATTGATTCTCTTATGTTGAACCATCCTTGCATACCAAGAATGAAACTCACTTGGTCATGGTGTATAATTCATTTGATGTGTTGTTGAATATGATTAGCAAGTGTTTTGTTGAGGATTTTAGCATCTAAGTTCATTAGAGAGATTGGTCTATAGTTTTCCTTTATTGTGCTTGTGAGAGCTCTTTGTTTAAAACACCTCTGAAATAGTTCAGGGTTATGCAGGAAGATGTGGGAGCTCTTTAGTCAAAACATCTTTGAAACAGTTTAGGGCTTGCTTTACTGTGCAAGCAGAAAACTTCTGCACAGGCAGAAAACCACTGCTATCATTTCCTGCTGAAATGTAGGAACATTCTTGCTTTGCTCTGCTGCTTAGTTAAGGCATTCTATCTCTCCATTACCTCCTGTGCAGTCCGGAACTTTCTGAGCCTCTACACATACACACTGACCTTGAACTTTGTGAAAAGAGAACAAAAACCATCGCAGGAATCAGCAAAGGAGAACAGCTCCTTTGGCTGTTCTCCCCTTCACCTCTCTCAAGCTCAGTTTTCAGAGTAATTTCACTTGCACCGTCATGGACTGCTGGACAGAGCTTCGCAAGACTGTGCAGGACGGATTCCTTGCAGTGGTGTGTTTGTTTGGCTTTGGTATTAGGGTGATGGTATTAGGATGAAATTAGCCTCATTTCTATATTGGAAGAGTTTAAGCAGGATTGGTGTTAGGTCTTTCCTTAACATTTGGTAGAATTCACCTGTGAAGATGTCTGGGAAGTTTTTGATGACTAATTCTATCTCATTATTTGTGATTGGTCTGTTGAGTTCATCAATTTCTTCTTTTGTCAATGTAGGCTGCTTGTGTGTTTCTAGGAATTTGTCCATTTCCACTAAATTATCCATCATGTTGGCATACAATTTTTCAAAGTATCCTCTTATGATGCCTTTTATTTCTGTGGGGTCAGTGGTGATATCCCCTTCCTCATTTCTTGTCTCTTTTCAGTTTGTTAATCTAGCTAAGGATTTGTTAATTTTATTAATCTTCCCAAAGAACAAGGTTTTAGTTTTGTTTACTTTTTCTTGTGTTTTCTTGTTTTCAATTTCTTTTAGCTCTCCTCTAATCTTTGTTATTGCCTTCTTTCTACTTGCTTTGGGGTTAGTTGTTCTTTTGTTAATTCCCCCAGGTGTGCAGTTAGGTCTTTGATTTTAGCTCTCTTTTCTTTTTTAATATAGGTATTTATGACTATGAATCTCTTTCTCAGTACAGCTTTTGCTGCATCCCATAGGTTTTGATATGTTGTGTTGTCATTTTCATTCATTTCAAAGTAGTTGCTGATTTCTTTTGTGATTTCTTCCTTGATTGACTGTTTGTCTAAGAGTGTGTTGTTTGACTTCCATATCTTTATGCCTAATCTTATTCTCTGACCCTTACTTTTTTTCAGCTTCATTCCATTTGGTCAGAGAAATTGCTTTGTATAGTTTCAATATTTCTGAATTCATTGAGAGTTGTTCTTTTGCCTAGCATGTGGTCTATCTTAAAGAATGATCCATGTGCACTCAAGAAGAATGTATATTCTGCTGTATTTGGGTGTATTGTTCCATATATATCTATTATGTTCAGATTCTCTAATGTATTATTCAAAGTCTTTGTTTCTTTATTGATTCTCTGTTGAGATGTCCATTTCCTAAGGCAGGTTAGATTCCTAACAGTTTGTTAGAATCCTGCTGATTAGGCACCTGTCTGTCCCCACCCCCTCTCTAATCTAATTCCTCTCTTTACCTGAGCTGCTGGGCATGACAGCCTGCCTGAGGAGATCCCCCTTCCCTCTCCCTGTGGGGTCCAGGTTCCATCTGAGATTTAAAGGGGGCTCAGCTGGCCCAACTCATGGCAAAGAAACTACTCTTCCCCTCCCAGACTCCTCTTCCTCCCAGGGAATACCCCCTCATACTCTGATTGGAGTAGCAGAGCAGCGATCTAGTGGCTCCACCTTGGTTGCTTGCCATGAGGGTGGTGTATATCTGCCTCTTTCAGCCTGATGAGTGAGCAACTCACAGTTTTTCTTTGGTTTCTTTTTCTCTCCAGAACCCTCCCAGATGACTCAGGGAACCTTCCTGTTCTATACACATCCAAAGCAGCTCCCTCAGATAGGCCTCTTTCTTCTCTCTGCTACCCTTTCAAGGGTTGGACTCTACCTACCATTCTTGGAGCCATTTTCCCAGAACTCTCACATTTTATGCAAACACAAAAAATGTGGAAACAGTTTTCGAATTGGCTAATGGGTAGAGGCTGGAAGAATTGCACAGTGCTTGATGGAATAGGCCTAAATTGCTTTCAACAGATTGGAGAAATATGTTTGCTGAAGGTATTTCTGATGAGGATTTAGAAAAAAATGATGAACGTTTGTTGGAAACCAGAGGAAAAGGGAATCCATGTTGTAAAATGTCAGAGAACTTGCTAAAATTGAGTTCTGATGTTGGATGGAAGGCAGAATTTGAAAGCATTGTGCTTGGATATTAAGCTGAGAAGCTATCCTAGGTAAATGTAGAATGTGCAAACTGTTTCCTCCTTGCAGCTTATAATTAAATGTGAGAGGAAAGGGATACACTGATAACTGAACTCCCAGGCACACACAAAAAACAAAAGCAAAAACAAAAATACAGAAATTGACAGTCTCAAAAATTTTGAGCTTCCCCAAAACAAGTTAGCAGAGAATAGTGCTCCATGTGAGGATTGAACTGAACATGAATCCAGTCAGCCATTTCAGTGCAAGTCAGGAATGGAAATGCAGTTATCCAGAAAGGATCTGTGGAAAGTTTTTTGCTGGATGGTTTGGATCCTTGTGTACTACATGCAAAATGGACAATTTTTTTTCTGAGACCTTTATGAACAGAATCACTGCCAACCTGGACTAAAAGGACCAGAAAAGGAGCAAATTGAGGGAAAAATAACTTCAAGGGGAGAACCATGAAGCTGAGGTCTGGACTGAAGACCTCTTCTCAGGCCAAGAGAGAGGGCCCACATATCTGTGTGGAAAGGGTGACTCTGCCTCAGCATTTGGAGAATGTTGGCCTTCTGCCCATTTTTTCAGGAAGAGTGCTATCACCCATTGTTCTCAGAGGCTGGAGCCTCTGACAAGGGGATTGTGGAGAGTCTAGCCATCATATAATGCTTGATGAGGGTGGAACCTGTGCTACAGTGTTTGAGGAGAACATGGCTGCTGCACAAACACTTGGAAAGGTTGGGCTATGGCTCCATTGGGCCGGGAGGACAAACATTGTTCCATAGATGATTCTCAGACCTTGAAATCTAATGGATTATGCCCTGCAGGGTTTGTTTGAGATCAGTGACATCTGCTTTCCTTCCAATTTTTCCATACAAAAATGGTGATGTTTTTCCTATGCCTGTTCCTCCATTGCATATTAGAAACAGAGTTCTGTAGATTTCACAGGTCCCCAGACATAAGGAAATTGTGCCCCAGTACAGACACCTATTACTGATTTTGATGAGATGTTGTACTAAGCATTGTTTCCAAAATGATTTAATGCTTTGGGGATATTGTTATGGAATGAGCATAATTTGCCTATGTAAAGAACATATCTTTTTGGGGTCCAGAGAGTGCAGTGTGGTGGTTTGAAGCTGTATATACTCCAAAAAACCATTTTCTTAAATCTAATCCATTCCTGTGGGTATGAATCCATTTTAAGTAGATGGGACTTAACACTATTACTGGAGTTCTTTATAATCCGAATGAAAAGAGAGAGATAGAGAGAGAGAGAAAGAGAGAGTGAGAGGCTGAAAACAACAAAACCCAGAAGAGAAGGGAGAGACTAAAGGATGCCACCATGTGCTGTGTCATGTGGCAGAGTAGCCAAGTATCAACAGCAGCTTGTCTTCAGGACGAAAGCATTGCCTTTATGATACCTTGGTTTGGTTATTTTCCTGGCCTCAAAAACTGTAAGCTAAAAAATCCCCATGTGTAAGCCAACCATTTCCATGGTATTTACTGGAGCAGCCTAGTCAACTAAAACACCCTGATTATAACAATTAGTAATATCCTGCTTCTCTTCAGGTTTAAATACTATGTCCTTCCAGAGCAGTCCTTGTATTGCCCATCAGGCTTATATTTGGATATAACTCTACTTTGAGCCTAGAAGCAAAGTGTTGTGTTGAGGGTAGGGATTGAGAAGATACTGTCATCCCTTGCTAGTCAATTACCCTAGATGACCAGAAAGGTTTGTTCTTTTTTTTTTTCCCTGGGTAAAATTATTTCCCAGAGAAAGGGATAAAAGACTACTTACACAGTTATGGAAAATTCAAAATTATTTGGGGATTCAATGTTCTCATCAACATTTCTACAGCTGTTATTTACCAGATATCTCTCAGATCCATTCTACCAAATCCATTTGTGTTACCTAATCCAAGTGCCATCAGCTCTCACTTGGCTTTCTATAAATCATCTGAACTACATCCATACATCTATTTTTTCCATTTTAAAGAGAAGGTTTTGTTGTTTATTTTTTTTCTCACCACTCTATTATTTTGATTAAAACCCTTCAATGGCTATACTCCAAAATGTTTAACATTGGCTCCCCAGTCCCTATATTTTCTGGCTCTACCCATTCTCCCTGCTGCTTTATTTATCTCTATGCAGTCCAGCCATTCTAGATTTCTTTCACTTCTTTGAATACACAGTGACTTTTGTCATGGCATAACTAGACACTTGTTAAAACTTCTGCA